>JACVBY030000603.1:1553230-1858826 GCA_017589505.3 Metroxylon sagu | reverse complement strand
TTCTTTCTCTTACAAAAAAACCCTTCAAAGCCTCTTATCCTAAAGATGACCTTCTTGTCCTAGTTTAGATCTTGTCCTGAAGAAGACCTTCTTGTCTTGGTTTAGGACAAGACAACCTCTTGTCCTGAAGAAGACCTCATTGTCTTGGTTTAGGACAAGAGATATAAGAGAAATAAAATAAGAAAGAGATGTATTGATTTATCTTCAGATGGATTTTTTTATATCATCTAAAACCCCGGGACGCATTCCTTTTTATAAGAGGCGGAAGGATGCATCATCAAGGGATGCATCCCATCCACACACCTTACCATGATGAGGCGTGTCCCAAGGGTAGCCCCTCATCATGAGCTAAGGGAAGGGGCGCATCTGAAAAAGAGCGAAAAGACGTATCCGCTCAAAAAAAACTTATCTGATACGTCTTATCCATACGCTCACGTTGATAACCTCATCCCATAATTTTTCATGATAATCCAATGGTCCAGATTAAGGTACCATCTAATGGTTCAGAAGCAAGGTGCCATCACCAATGGTCCAGATTCAGATACCACCTAATGATCCAAATTCAGGCGCCAACTAATAGTCCAGATTCAAGCAACAACCAATGGTCCATGTCCTTCATCCAGGGAGCCATCCAATGGTCCAGATCGAGCTGTTGACCAATGGTCCAGATCCATTATTCAAAGAGATATTCAATGGTCTAAATAAAGCCAATTGGTTTCAACTCTTGGCCAACCCACATTAGGTCATGATCTAATCATATTAGATTAACCTAATACAAGAATTAGATTCGAATTCAATTCGAATCGAAATTTGGAGCTAAGGTCTTGCAATACGTGCTACAACATGTCTATCTTGCAAACATGATCTAATTCAATTAGACTCTTGATCAGTTCCTTTTGTGTGTGACCCTTTGGGTTCCTCATCCGATCGATGTTGATGGGTCTAGGCTTATGTCGATTTAATCTTTTTGATTTAGAAATTAACTAATCGAATTAGGTTCAAATACGAGCTTTAACCACTAGTTTGCCAATTTGAACCATCTTTCAAATGTGACTCATGAATTTAATCAATTTAATTCATTGAAAACCTATAAGACATGATTGACGTCTAGCAACATATCATGCCTACCCGGAAAATGAGGAATTTAGTAGAAAGAGTACCAAAAAATACCCTTCGATGGCAAGATGCGGAAATTGTAATTCCAATTATTCGATCTCTCTTTATCACGAGATATAAGCGATGAGGTATGGAAAATTATCGAGAAGAAGCCCTAACATAACTTTATTCATTTGAATCTCAAATCCTTACTAATGAAGACTCGGCCATTGGAGTGAAAGATTAGAAACCATTTCTAATATCATCATGCTTTGATCAAAGACTTCTGAGTTATTATTTGATGAGATTACATAGGATAAATACTCCTCTTCTTAGGAGTGATCGATTTTTGTTGACCTACTTACAATCTTCATACACAATTCACCATATCCATGAACACCCCGTACATGACTAAGTCATGAATGAGTATGAACCAAAACATGGATTCATGTGTACAAGATTTCATGGTGATCTCAGGTCTAAGGATCATTTGCACAACTCCCACTAAGAGAATTATCTTTTGACAAGTAAGTAAGACTTTCATAAGATGTTCTCATGACGGATCAATTCAGTGAACTCATACCTTGATGAGCACCCACATCCTTGTATTAGTGTCCCTACACAAGTAGTCATGAGACCAACCACTCTTTCCATTGAGCATACATAGAATGTGCCAGTCTTTCTGGAAACATCGATCCTCTACTCGATGATCCTTCGACTAGGAATATTCTAGATTAGGGTTTATAAGATCTTAGGTCTCACTGTTATGAACTTTATCATAACCATAAATCCATTGCTCTAATCTATGGGGTTCATCATAATCTTAAAACAAAAAGTTATAAGACACGGTATATAATGAATCAAAATGCCTTTTATCAATATCATTCATGAGTCGGAAGAATTTTACAGAAAAATCCCTGTTACATAAGAAATATGATTGGCTTTCAGAGCACTATTCTTTCATAGGCAACCATAAATTTTGTTTGTAGCCCCATAATGATATGTGCAACAATTAAAATCTAGAAGATTTAGCTCTTTCTAGATTGAATTATTGAACCGTAAATCTTTAAACTATTTTATTATCAAAATAAAATGAAAAAATTTGCATGATTCAAAATTTTGAAATAAAATGAAACATAAAAAAAGAGGAAAGATCTAATTATTGTAAAAATGTTAAAATCCACAATCCTTTTCCTAAAATGCAAATATCTAATTTATTATTATAATATATTTATTAATCAGGTAAAACATATTAGTCACTCATTGTATCGAAAGAAAGATAAAAATATATTTTCGATCATTTAAACTTTCATTCAAAAATCAATTTGATCCTTAAACTTTCGATCATTATAATTTAATCTCTTATATTTTAAGAATTTCATATACCAAATATTTTATTATATAAAATTAATTAAAATTGATAGAATAATTAGCGTATCATTGTCAATCAACTTATATATTCATGTTAGAGTGATATATTAATTGTTTTCATCAATTTTAACTCATGTAATGTAATAGGACATTAGCAGTATAGCATTTTTAAAATATAAGGGATTAAATTATAGTAATTAAGGATTTAAGAATGAATATAAGTTTTAAGTGAAAGTTTAAGCTTTGAAACTATATTTTAATCTAAAAATACTTTAAAAAATTTAAAATCATCTTTGAACGTACCGTTTCCTTAGAACGGAAGGAAAACCTTGGGCTTGCCATGTGGCAGTCTTGGGTCATCCCCTAATCAAACCCAAAATTGTGACGAAGTCCATCAAATAATCGATAAATATACTCCCCTTTAAAATTGATTCCACTGCTCCCTGTTTCTACTTTACGCGAAAACAGAACCTTTTTCAATAAGAAGGGTAGTGAATTTATCGTTCACATGTATTGATTGGTTGGGTTTTCTTATTCGTTTCTCCTTTTCTTTAAGCGGGGGACTCGGAGGAGATCCATCCTCCCCTCTCGTTCGATTTCCTCGAAGAAACCCTCGAATTCGCCTTCAATCCAAGCCGAACGCCATCGATCCTTTTTCGTTTTCGATCATTCTGTTCAAACCCTAATTTCCTAGATCTAGATCGATCGATCGATCGATCGATCTCTTTTTGACACGCTAGGTACGTTTCCTGCCTAATTCTTGAGAAATTTGATCCATTACCGCTCAAAATCTCCTCTTTTCTTTTCCTTTGATACGATTGACCAAAGGGTGCTCTTCTAAATTATCTCTCAGATCGGAGGGAGGAATTCTTGCAAGCTTTCGTCTAGGGTTTTGGGTCGGGATCGCGAATTTGAGAAATATTCTATTGTTTTCTTTGCAGAGGCGAGTTATTTAGAATCCGGTCACCATGTTTAGTAGGATGTTTGGAAAGCCCAAGGAGCAGGCGAATGCCTTGGCCACCCTCGACAAGCTAAACGAGGTATATATAATATTTTCATCTTCTTTTTATTTATTTGTCGAATAATTCTTAAATTATAAAAAGAATATGTTATGGGGGATTTTATGGTGAATCTGGTATCATGTTTTCACGGACAATATATGATTTGAAATTGATGGGCATCTTGTGTGATGGTTTTGACGTGAATTGAATTTGATCGCCATAGGGTAATGAATTTTTCCTTTTGGCGTCAAGTTTGGAAGTCCCGTTCTTTATACTGGTTTCCTTCTCTGAATCTATAATGGCATGTATGTAGTGGAGCCTGAAAACAAAGTCCTAATTAGCTGTTTTCAACTAGCAATCAGAAATGATATGCACCAATGGGAGCGGAGCTTGATTGTTAAATCTAACCAGCCTTCTTAAACCTGGGAGTAAACCACCTTGGCATGCAAAGAACCTCTTCCCTCCTGATGGCAAACAGCTCGGAACATAGCTGCAATCCTTTTATCCAGAGCATAAGATGTTATAGGAATGGATCTGTTAATTGGCTGTCTAATAGCCTAATAGTAGCTGTGTGCTCTGATGGCAACAATATTCACAAGAGTCTAAACGACTTCCATGTCTTCTTAAAAATCCCATTTGGGAAGAATACACTGCGGAGTGTCTGCTCTTGTATAGATGCCTTTAGACCTTTTGTCAAGAAAAAGGTAACAAGCAAATGCCTTTAGAACTTTTGACAGGAAAAAAGAAGCAAGCACAAGTTATTTATTATTCTGAGGATTATAAAACATCATGGTTCTGCATGAGCTCTTTTCCAACCTGATGCATCACACATCTATTGGAGAAAATTGGCCTGTGGCTTTCTTTTTATGAAATCATGCATGATTATAGAAAATACTCCTTGGAATAAGAAGGATGATGAGCTCAATGCTTACAAGGAGCCTAGGTTGAGGCAATTGAGTTCACTAGTGACCGGGAAACACTTTGTTAACATCTCTAAAGCATCATTTGCATAGATGTTGGGTGGTGAGTTGACCATAATTTAGTTATCATACTCTTTTTATTGATTATTCTTTTCCTATTCTTTTTGGCTGTACAAATTTTATTACTCATATGTGAAATCCAATACTTCTTATATATCTGCCCCGCTGCTTCCAACAAATCATCATCACATCTAATCACTTTGTTTTTGGAATTTTCAAATGGTAGGTCAGCCTGTCATTGGCTTTTCTCCTTTTTATTCTTTCTTTATCGAAATCACA
Source organism: Metroxylon sagu (assembly GCA_017589505.3). Classification (NCBI taxonomy): domain Eukaryota; kingdom Viridiplantae; phylum Streptophyta; class Magnoliopsida; order Arecales; family Arecaceae; genus Metroxylon; species Metroxylon sagu. Next base: position 1,854,100 of record JACVBY030000603.1, on the reverse strand, counting down.
ACTTGCAAAATTTGGCCCAGTTGAATTACCTATGGGAGAAATAGGAATGTCAGTCAAGGTGGACAAAAATACTGTGTCATGGATGGAAGATCTGATTTTCTGTTATGAATTGCGATTTTGTACATTGCAAACGTTGCTAACAGAATATACTCTTTCATGAAAGTGTGGTATGAAAAATGATCATGTCAGAGGGATTTTTCTGTAAATAATCACCTATGAACTTGTTTCTTTACTATATTTGCTGTCTTAATCTTATGTGTGTATAGGTGTACATGTATACCAACAAAAGACATTCGAAATATAAATTATCAAATTTTCATGTGCATATGTAAACATAGATTTACATTGATAAACTTCTTTGGGATAATTTATAGGATATGTGATTATGTCATGCAACTCAAACTCATAAATATTGCATTATCTGCTAGACTACTTCCTAACTTACTGCTATACATATGTATTAGACACTTGAGATGCTAGAGAAAAAGGAGAAAGTTCTCCTGAAGAAAGTTGCTGCTGAGGTTGAAAAGGCTAAGGAGTTCACCAGAGCAAAGAATAAAAGGGGTATGATTCTGTTATCAGTAATCTATGCATCATTGCACATCTTGTGGCATTCATTTATGTTCCAGGTGGTATTGCTGGCATAATTTTTCAAGATATACTTTTCCATGAAATTGCTGTAGCCCAACCGCAAGCTTACAAAATCTTCCACTCTGACTTCTATATTCCAGGAACCATGGGTTATTTGTATATGATGCCTTTTATCCATGCGCTTGTGGCTTACTCTGACTGCCTGTCCTATGATCTACATATTTGGAAATTTGCTTGTATATGTTACTCTTGGTGCTGAAATTAGACAATTAATTCAAGGGCTAAGATTTCTTCAATTTTAGTCTAGTGCCAACGATTTGGAAGACCTTGTTATATGGGGTAGAATGATTTGAACTTTTGTTTTTCATTTTTCTCTCTGTTTGTTTTGAACTTACTTGCATGTTATGGAGGAAGGTTCTCCTTTACTCTAGTATATTGATTCAACATTTCACAGTCAAAAAAGAAAATAAGGATTTGAATAAAATGAAAATATTATTTTTATTATTATTATTTAAAAATAATACGGAGAGAAATTGCACAACTGGTTTGAGAGTGGAAAGGCCTTTTGTTGAGAATATGTGAGAGTAGTGTGAGTGCATCTATTAACCTCAGCTAGAGCATAGTAATCCTCTATATAGGTTGGAACTTGAGTTTATTCAACCATATGGTTGTCTTTAAGCCTTTGTGGTGTCAAGTTGTTTTGGACTCTTTTATCCCTATCACATTTTTATGACTCTAGCTTACCTTTGCACTTGCAAAGATTGAGATATTAATGTATTGCATTTTCATGGTTATTTTAGTTTCACCATTCCACTCTTTCAAAATCAAAATTATACATCCTCCAAACTGATATGTTTCTTTTTCATCCTCATAAATTCATTCCTGATGAGTAAATGTATGCTATTCTAGTGTTATATCCATAATCTTGTGCTTCATCTCTCTCTCTCTCTCTCTCTCTCTCGCTGTCTCTCTCTCTCTCTCTTCATCTAGTATGCTTATTATGCCTGTTGTCCCTTAAGCTGATTTAAAAGATGATTCTCATCCATCATGAGATTTGTTTGTCATGTTTTCCTCCTCATGGGGCATTTTAATAGCAATTCCTTAGTAGGTCAAATTGTTCTACTTGTGGCATGCACTTCAAGAATTTGGCTTATGCTTGCTGACCCTTAAGATCACCTTTTTCTGGACCAAGCATCTAATATCAAAACTGTTAACTGTTAGGACCGATCTTCTATGAACCACAAACACCAAATTCAGTCTCAAAGAAAACAATACTATAAACTATATGTTTGATAATCATGTTATAATTATAATATTTACTGTTATTATCGATAGATGTTTACCAGGCATGTCAACACCTCTCCATTTCTTCTTCTTTTTCTTCTTCTTCTTCTCTCCTTTCCTTTGGTTGGGGAGGGGGGAGCACTTAGGCACCCCCATTCCCACACATGAATCCACTCCCATTCACACTCTCATGCTTGATAGGTAGCAGGGCTGGAAGGATTTTGTTTGTTTGATTTAGTCAAACAGATGTTATTTGTGTAGAGTCGATTTTGTCTTACATAAGATGGGGTTTGTCAATGATTAGACTCTCTGCAATCCATGGTCAAGTTTAACAACAACTGACAAGGTTCCTTCTAATGTACCCATGAGCAGAAGTCCTTATTCAATATGTTGATGGCTATGGTAGTAGATGGGATACTATCCATAAAGAACATGCAAGTGCAAAAGATGCATGGGAGCAGAATTTGGACTGAACAGCTATGGTTATTCCAATTTCGTTGCTACAGGAGTTTCAAATTTGTGGTGTACTTCAAAAAAAAAAAAAAAAAAAAGGAAAAAAAAAAAATGTTTGACCTTTTTGAAAAGGGAAAGCTTATGACTGAAATGAGCTTGGGTTATATATTTAACTTTATGGTTGGATGGGTGTATTCATAAAGAACATGCAAGTGCAAAAGTTGCATAGGAGCAGAATTTGGACTGAACATCTATGGTTATTCCAATTTCATTGCTACAGGAGTTTCAAATTTGTGGTGTACTTCAAAAAAAAAGAAAAAAAGAAAAATGTTTGGTGCTTTTGAACAGGGAGAGTTTATGACTGAAATGAGGTTGGGTTATCTATTTAGCTTTATGGTTTGATGGGTGCGTGGATTGGTGGGTGCATGCATGCATGTGATATTCAATTTTTCCTTTTTATTGTCCTTGTTATTTTGATTGGTTTGTTATGTATTCATTAATTTAGTTTTTATTTTTGAAGTTTTTCTGCTTGTATTAGTATCAGACAATCTGGTATGTTCTGTTCTAGTCCTTTTTGGTACTGTTTTTTCCATATATCCTGCCAGTCAACTGACATATCCATCAATACAAGAGATTTAATGATTTTCCTTTTTGTATTTTTAAATGATTGCAAGTGAACCATTTGTTCTTGTGTCTTCAGAATGTGCGATGGATCAGAGTGCTCATGTGGTAATTTGAGTTACTTTAAGTAACACATTCATATCCATTTTCTCTATGAGGATCTTTGAACTTGTGCAATTTGCAGATTGTCCGCCTTAATTGATTTGTGCCAGTTGCTTGGTGATTGAATTTGAAAGACTCTAAGTGAAACATTACCAGTTCTACCTTATTTCCATTTGCATATAACTCATTTTACAGTTAGGGCAAACCTTAAATGTTACGGACCACTAGATTAGAAGCCATTGAAAGGTATCTTGCAGTTGATTTGGGACTTTATTCTGCATTGATCTGGCATGTTCCATCAAAAATGGCATAAGCAGCAAGACTGTCCGTTGTTGTTCATCGTAATACTTTGCTGATCATCTCCTAGAAGAGTGTTTCAAGGTGTTGTACACGAGCAAAGGCTGAAAAGTTGGAATGAATTCATAATGCATTTGGAATGGATATTTTTTCCTGCAGCCATGCAGTGTGAATTATCATATATTCATACTAATTATGCTTGATAATGTTGAATCCTTATTTTGTATTTATATTAGCTGCCATACAATGCTTAAAGAGAAAGAGGCTTTATGAGCAGCAAGTCGAGCAACTTGGGAATTTCCAATTGCGGATTCACGATCAGGTACGAATTGAAATTAAATATGCTAGCAGTGCCCTGAGGTTTGATTGATTGGTTCTTTTAGGAATTACTTGTACATTCTCTATATTAAATGTATATGGAATCGTGCTTTTCAGATGATAATGCTGGAAGGCGCCAAAGCTACAACAGAGACTGTTGATGCATTGAGAACTGGAGCAGCAGCAATGAAGGCTATGCAGAAAGCAACGTGAGTACCTAGTGCTAAATTGCAGTGGTTATAATATATTACACTACTGTGAAATTTATGTTCCTTCATTACCGATTTATTTATATTTCAGGGCATGTTTTTTGAAACATGTGATGTAAGACCTATACAAAATTTGTTTTTTGATAGTCTGTTTTTGATAACAGCAGATTGCCTTGTCTCTGAACATGCTCTAAAGTATAGCTATCATAACAATGATATTATTTATTTAAACTGAGGAAGTATAGCTATCTTAATGATGATTCTACTTATTTAAATCAAGGAAGTGAAATAATACCCATGGGTGTCTCTTTAATTTGGTGCAGTAATATTGATGATGTTGACAAGACTATGGATGAAATTAATGAGCAGACAGAGAACATGAAACAAATTCAGGAGGCACTATCTGCTCCAATTGGAGCTGCAGCTGATTTTGATGAAGTATGCATCCTTTGACTTTGTTTCGTTCTTTCTGTTCTATCAAGTTGCATTTTGATGTTTATTTTTTTGTACTTCGCAATGGCAGGATGAATTGGAGGCAGAGCTTGAAGAGTTGGAGGGTGCAGAATTGGAGGAGCAGCTTCTTCAACCTGCCACAACTGCTCCTGCTGCTCCAGTGCATGTCCCTGCTGGTAGGCAACAGGTTCGGCCTGCTCCACAGAAAAATACAGCTGAAGAAGATGAACTTGCGGCATTGCAGGCAGAAATGGCGATGTAGGCAGGTACTTTTATTTTTTTCACCTATGCCATACGTATATGTGAAAATAGTTGATGGTTGTTGATATTCAATTCTTATATTATTGCTGATCTCATTTCTATTCTATCGGTAACTCAAACATAACGATCTATTTATCATTTCATTGAATTTCTGCAGGTCTTCGATGCTTGAAGGGGGGACCAAATAATGTAAAAAATGATTGTGTACTCTATGATGGAGGTGGCAAGGTTATCTACCTCTGTAGTTTTACGTCATCCAATGTGTATCCATTCTCGCGAGATGTTATAATGCTGGCTGGTAGATAAAACGTTGCTATCAACTTGTTTTCCATTTATCATTTCTTGATGGTTGTTCGTTCTTGTAATCACACAGTATTTTAAGACTGACAGTCTAGCTTATCGTTCTCTAATGCACGTAATGAATAATTCATGGTTCGCAGAATATTTGCTAATCAGCGTCCAGTGTCTCCTTTTTAGCATGCATGCAATTAATTGAATGAGAGCCATCACTCCTTATAAGTATTTTCCACTTGACTGGTTTTAGGTATCGAGGAGCTTGTAGCATGGTTATGAAATGACCGGCCGATTGGATCAGAAAACTGGCTGACTGGATCCTTGGCTGGTTCGGTTCAGTTTTTATCGCTATGAAATAATCAACTCAACTCTGATGCAAAAAATTAAGGAAAGCATATATAATTTATTTTACTATTTAAAAAAAATGAGTAAAAATTTTTATATATTTTTATATTATATATTAAATTTTTTTTTTAAAATTACATGAAATCATCATTTTTTTTTTCGTTTCTAGGCCTCATATATTGCTGGCTCGAAATCTATTCATCTTTAGAGTATGGAAAAGATGATGTCCACTGTAACCTCATCCCGGTAAATGAAGATAATTTTTTATTCCATCCTCGTCCATGAAAAATGATAACTCTTGCTCTATTTATTTATTATTATTATTATTATTATTATTATTATTATTATTTAATAATATATATAAAAAAGTTATTGAATTTTAATAAAAATATAAAGATAATTTTATAGATATAAAAATATATAAGAATATATAATATAAAGTGTAGAGCTAATAAGATAATGTAAGAATATACTTATTTTTACCTTCATCTTGTTTTCATCTATAGGAATAAAAATAATTTTACTCCATCCCTATTTTTTATAAAAAAATGAAAAATTTTCATTTCAAATTAAGCAAGATGAGCCAAGTATTAACTTTATAAATTCAAATTGCCATTTTCATTCAGAACAAATAATGCATACCAAGGCCGTTGAACTTAGAACCAAACCATCTTACGGGTTAAAAGTTTATGCGCAACATTTTGTGGAATGCAGGCTGAAGAGAATTATCTTGGCGCTCTTCTTAGCCAATCTAACTCCGCATAAGGAAGGGGAGAAAAAAAGACCCGCTGCGATACACTTCATAGGATGCGTTGATCGTGGATACCGTGTTCCATCTGAAGACAAGCGCGCTGCACTAAAATTTCTTTCCACTAAAATCCTATCATTCGTAATCACTTTCAACATGTGAATGAAAACTTGATCTAATGAAAATATGGAAGGATTTATTCCAAATTAACTGTTTTCGTTAATAAGTATCTCTAAACTAATTTGAGAAAAAAATAATCCAATAATTGCATTGTTATGGATTTTTTTTCAGGTTAAATCCTATCTGTCGATAATTAAATTTCAATATCATGAAGTTGGACGAGCTAAAAATGGACCCTCACTCGCATCACTGATCCTCTATGTTTGGCGACGTGGCAAGCTATGGTGATAAAAAAAGATGGAAGCCTCCAGATGTCCAACGTTGGATAAACATCATTAATCTGATCAACTGGTTTTGTTATCTAAGTAATTATTATTTTCGAGTTCTAATTTCAAGATTATTTTAGATGCCCTCAAAATGACGGAGTGAAATGTATTATTATATTTATAGCCTCAGCCTCAAGCCTGGCCGCCTCCGTGTACGGCGTCACCCGGGCGTGCGGAGAGTCGCGGTGTCCGTTTCTCGCCCCTCCCAAGATTCCTCCTCGCGTTCTCGCGCCTGCAGCAAAGGAACCGACCGAGGTCTCCTCGCTCTTCCTCGGAAGCGAATTTAACTCGCTCGCGTAACCTCCGACTCTATTCGCTACAGTGGTTTCGCCCGCGATGAAGAAGGCCACGCAGGCCTGGTTCTCTGGTGGGCCCAGCGGCCGCGACCAGCAGGGATCCTCCCCCTCCCCCTCCCCGTCCCGCTCCCCCCTTTCCCTCCTCGCCGACTGGAACTCCTACGCCGCCTCCAGATCCGCCGAGGTGGCCGACTCCTCCGCCGCCGGCTTCGATCTCGAGGCCGCCGTCAAAAGCGCCAACGATAAGGTCACCGGAACCTTCGCCATGTAAGAGAAGGGCCGCAATCCTTGATCTTCTCCATCGTTTTGAGCTATCACTGCAATCTACTACTTCTTGTGTTCTTTCCTTGCTTGCTCTTTGGTTTTCTTGAACGGTTGTTGGAAATTTTAGGGTTTGCGCTCAAAACTTGTGGACTACAGTGTCAATTTCGTGGATAGGGGCTAGAATCTTGAGATGCCGGTTCAGTCGAAATTGTGGATTGGATTTTGGAGTAGGGCCTTCAAACAAGAACCGAACTGCAACAATTTGATGAGGGGATGGCAGAAAGAATTTGTTATGATTCATTATATCAAAGATGATTACCTGGGATAGAAAGAGACTATATTGCAAGGTTAGATTGCTGAGCTCGATGTTGGTAGAATTAGGTAAAATTCAAGCTGTTATTCATGGTAGTATTAAGAGCTACAAGAACTGAAAGCAAAATACGGTGAAATTGTTTCCGATGAAGGTGAATCAGAAAAGATTAGTGGATCAAGATGGGAGTGCGAAAGCATTTGAACTAATTTATGTCAATAAATAATGTAATCACTGTACAAATGTAGAGAAAAGAAGGATCAGTCAACCTGACATCCAAGATGGGTTAGGGCTTATTGGTCATGCTTATGATCTGGACATTTTCAAGAAATGTGGATGAGATTGGCTTATAGAAGTCCACAATCCACAATTTGTGAGACAACGTAACATTTTGCTTTGCTATGAGTCTACCATTTTGTCACTATACGTTCATCTTTCAAGTGTCAATACCTTGACAGTTAATGGCCTTTTCAGAAAATCCCAAAAAGACAGCCGGTACTATAGGATTCATTAGAAAAATCCTTATGAATTGTTTAAATAGGTGACTGGACGCAACTTAAGGTAATTGCATCTATAGAGAGTTTTTGCCTTTATCTCTCTTGGAATGTATATCCATAAAGTAAGGAAGTTTGAGCTTGAACGTAGCATGTATAGACACAATGATATCTGAGAACATGAATTCTACTTCAAACATAGCTGGCCATTAACAATTGTGACCATCACTTCAGGCATTATTTGCTAAAATTAATCTGATGCGGGATGGTTTAGGTGCAAATAATGCTCAGATAAATATTATTAATGTTAAATAAATGTTATTATGAAGGAAGAATTTTGTATTTTGGATGTTTTGATGGCAGCGATTATGAAGAAAAATGAATAGAATAATGAATTGAAATGCGCTTTAGCTTGCGATTAGGCATTTCATGGCTTAGGCAACTTATGGGAACTTAATATTGCCATACTATCACTGGCACAAGCATGAAAGAAGATAAATAAATCCTACATAGTACACCATCATGGACCCAATTATCAAATGTACATAAGACTGTAACAGAAATTAGTGGATTTCACTAGGACACTAAGTAGTCCAATCATGATTTATGAATTCACGTGACAACTTTTAAAACTCAAATGATTAGCCCACCCAAAGAGCCTTAAAGATCAATCAGCAAAGAAAATAAAGTTAAGAAAATTATGGTAAAATTAGTACACTTCCATGAAACTCTTCACACTCTCTTATAACCTTGAGGGCGTCTTGGTACACTTTTTTTCCTGTTCCGTTTGTGTCTTACAAAGTTGCATATGCATTGGGTTTAAACCATATTCCCTAATATTCATAATTCTATGTATCTTCCATCAAAGTTATTTATTTGATTTTCTAAAAATTTGAAACCTTAGAAAAAGGACTTCTATATCATCCTCACGTTTTTTTATATCAGATGTAAGTATTTTTAAGATGAATTACATCATAACTAATTTCCCTTTGGCAATATTTTTGTCATAGATATTGATCATTGGCGCCAACTTAGATGCAATGTGCCAATATGATATGTGTGTTGTTGCTTGTTGACATGATGTTGATCAAGTACCTAATGATCTACTCCAAAACCTATAAAAGATTTACTATAATAACTCTAGTGTTGGCTTTAACTAAAGTTTCATTGTTTCAAAGTTCCTGCTTACCATAGCCATTAAGGCTTGCCACACTTATTTGGAGTTTGAATCATCATTTTCCAATCATTCATGTTAAGGGCTATGTTTGGTGTTATATCCAGTCTTTTCAAATCCTTTTTCATGATTTTAATCATTCTAGTGTAGGTCATGTCCTTTTCTTTCTAGAATCTTTGACATAGATTTGAATAACTCCACATTAGAGTCCCCTTATATTTTGTTGCATGCTATTTGTATACAGTGGATCTTTAATATATTTTTTACTCTAACATTAGTAACTTCTCAATTCTCAATTGGTATCACTTCCACATGTCCTTCAAAATGCTTTATCCTCACAATAACCTTGCTAGTTTACCAAACATTTATCTCAGCATTATCATTTCTGCCACTTGCATCTTTTTTGCTTCCACCATTTTTACTACCCAACTTTACTAGTCTATTGTAGTTTTATATAATTTTCCCATAAAACCAAGGAATCTGTTAGTGACCTAACACTCAAAAAGCAATTTACTTCATCCATCTACTTCTAATTCTATAAGATGTGGCTTCATCTACCCACCCATTCTTTTGTAACTAAATCCTAGAAATGATAACTATCACTTAGGGCCTCATTTTCATCCCCTCAACGCTGGAACTGCATCAAATGTATTCTCTTATTTGTTCTTTTAGCTTTAGGCCCCTGTTTAATTCAAAGTTAACCTTCCTATTAACTAAAGTTGTTCTAACATACATTTTAACGCATCTTTGTAAATATTATTAATAAATTCATTAATGACTGCTGTGAAGAGGAATTGTTATGGTGCTGACAATTAGTGTTGTGTAGCTATTCTGTTGCTTGCAACTGCTTTGACATATAGACTCTCAACAATTTGAACATACCCTTTATTGAGACCTTTTTTTTTTTTTTTTAAAGGCACCCGAATTTCTATCTTAGTAATTTTACATATCTTTTATCTCAGTTGGTAGAGACCATTTGTAAAGTGTATTTATTCTATATGTTTATTCAGGACTTCATTAGCATGTAAACAAATTTGTTCCCTTGAATTATTGTCATTTTTCTAGGTCTTTTTTGTTTCCCATAACTTTCAGTTTAATGCATGTTTTATTTTTTACTGAATTTACAACTTTTTTTTAATATCTACATGCATATGTATGCATGCATGGAAACATGTATGATAAAAACAAATAATAACAGGCGTATTAGTTTTTATGCCTAGTACCGCATGATAATTATTACGCTTTATATTAAAGAAGCACCTGAGAAGCAAGCATTGGAGAGAGACCCACTGAGATTTCAAGGCGGGTGTAACATCCTTGCCAGAGATTTATAGCCTACTAAGCTCCAATCTGAACATTGTTTTAGAGACTTCTTTCTGCAGCTAGTGATTTATCCTTAAAGCTATTATCAAAGTTTAAAGTTATGCTAGACTTTTATGAACAATCTTGTGTCAAACATGGTTCTCGGTAATAAAATTTCCTCTTTGTGGAATATTCTTTATTATTTGTTCAATATCCTATCATTGATCTTGGCAACAACTAGGTACGTTTCTTGAGCTAGGTATTGTCTTTCATAAATGAGTGTCATGGAAAATGTAGAGATGACACTATCTTGTTTTTAATGCAAGTTTCTTTTGTTCCCAATTATAAAGAGTAAACTATTTAGTAGCTCTAACTTACAGTCCTTTATGTATTCTGCAATTCAACAATTAAATTTGCTCTTTGTTTGATATTCTTCAGGTTTTCCAAAGGTGTTAGAGAATTACCTGGAAGTTTTCAGTCTGCTACCAGCAATGTACCATCTGGAAAGTCTCTCATGTATTTTGGACTGCTCCTTGCCAGTGGCATTTTTCTTGTTTTTATTGCATTCACCATGTTCCTTCCAGTCATGGTGCTGATGCCCCAGAAATTTGCTATCTGTTTCACACTTGGGTGTGCCTTTATCATTGGATCATTCTTTGCACTTAAAGGTCCTAAGAATCAGCTTCGTCACATGGCTTCAAAAGAGGTATCCAATTACTAGCGATGCTTTTTTTTTTGGTTGGTTGTGTTCCACTTCTCTTCCAATATCCTCTGATTAAACAAAAGATTACCGCATGCATCACAAAAAAAGGGGAAAAAAGAAAGAAAAGCAAGCTGACATAGGTGGTATGGCTTAGTTGATATAGAATAAGCTTGGCTATGGTAAAATTCATATTTGTTCTTTATTTATTATGTTAACTGTGTAGTAAGAGGACGGACTTTTTAAATTATTCTTTCTTTTATGAATCACTGGGTAGTTTTGGGTAAAACAATATTGTGAATGCTAGAATAGAGTTTCTTGTTCCTGATTTAGGGATGAACATGGATGAAGTATCAGTGATAGGATTTGTTTCATGTCTTGATGATGGATGCTTTCTTTAGTTTTTTTCCACTCCAGTTGACTTCAGTTTAATTTTTGTGCCTATATGTATTTATAAAACTAACAAATTTCAATTTGGTTCTGTATTAATTTGGTCAGCCTAGAGCTGACCAGACCTGACGCAGTCTGACCCCACTTTAAAGCCTCCATGATAAGAAACTGTGGTTTCTGGATTTATTGTCTTTTACCCAACCTGTTCTAAACTTGGACATTCTTTTTCCCTGGTCAAACTAGGTCAGATGGTTAAGACAAAATTTTCCCTTTCCTCAAACAGAGAAATACCCGAATATCTGTCTTTTGTGAGATGTTTGCCATGCTTTTTTCCATGAAACCAATTCCAATTTACTTCTTTAGACTGATTATTACATAAGAACATTAATTCATGATGTTGGGCAACTTGAATCAGCCAGCCTGAAGGGCACCATTTCTTCTATGCTTCCGTATTTATGGTCCTAGTTGCAATCCCTGATGATTTAAAACGCAAGCATTTAAATATGTCAACAAACACCAAATCCTTTTTCAATTGATCAGTGCATCTTCCTTTGGATTTGATCTTCATAATCACATTAATGCTCAGCTTAGTCATCCATTTCAGCCAAATAGGCTTGTGCCCTTCTGATAATTGCAATGGAAGTCATATGAAGGATGTCCTTTTTCTGCAAGACCATTAATCTACTCCATTCATGCTCACTGATCACTAGCACCTGCAAAATTATGCAGTTGGCTATATGTCTTGGACATGACTAGTAGCATCTGTGCTTCCATTTTTTATCATAAATACTGTCGATCCACAGCTGCCCTCTTGTGGTGTTATAAATTTTGCTGTTGAATGGCTTTAGGTAAATTACATGGGAGGAAGTAATTAGAAAAATCTCGATATCTTAATATCTTACAGAAAGTATGGTTCTAAACTGAGTGGAATGGAGAAAAAAGGATTTATATAGTCAACCCCAATTAGTTTGGAATTAAGGCTTAGTTATTGTTTATTTGTAATGGCACTAGGCATGGAATATAATAGTTTTTGGGCAAGTGTTATTTAGTAATTGAGTAGAGGGCTGGTGCTTTATATCTCCTTGTTTTCCTATGTCAGCTAGATGCACAAGAGGTTAAAGTACAAGTGGATGATCAATTTGAGATCAAGAAAGATAATTTGCGGTTCTTTTTGAAAATTAAACTCTGATCATTTTGCTGTTACTGAGGTTTATCTTGTGACAGTAAATGGCTTAAAATTTAAAAACGTGGGAGGGTGAGTTGAATGCAACCATTGGGTAAAGTTCCATTTTTCCTGACCAACTTTCTCTGACATGTAGCTATTTCAATTGCCCTTTAACAGCCTGGCCACTGGTATCTCAGGTGCTTAATGGTCTATCAAGCATTGCTATAAGATTTTCTTTGTTTTTATATATGCTTTTAATAAAGTTTTGTGGTAAAAATAATAGCCTATGTTGATATGGGTTTCTGTATTTGTCACAGAGACTGCCTTTCACACTGGGATTTGTTGGAAGCATGGTGGGTACCATTTATGTTTCTATGGTGCTTCATAGCTACATCCTTTCTGTTCTCTTCTCTGTGCTTCAGGTAATGATCCTTGTGATCTTATCTCTATGTATTTTCCTTTTTCATTTCTCTGAGTTGCTGGTAAATGTTTGACCTATTGATGGCAAGATATGCAGACGACTTCATCATTTTATTTAACTGTCTGTTATTTTCTTCCTCATTTTCCCGTAAAAATATTTCATGATTGTTTTCTCGAGTACAATAACTTTAGTAGCAAGATAATAACTGGTTTAATACTTTATTTTCATGATAACAGTGCTTAATAGCATTGTCAATTATAATCTGCAAACCTGAGCCCTGATTCTTTCATAGTTTCCCTTTTGCAATTTTTATTTGTCTGGACCATCTTGGTTGATAGCAAATATGTGTTGTCTTAATGCTTAAAATAAATATTTCAAATGTAAAGACTATAACTTCTTCAGAACTGATGGAAAATATATATATATATATATATAATTACACTTTTTTTTTCTGTTTTTTGGTGTTCTGGCCTAGGTCCTTGCGCTTGCATATTATGCTATTTCATACTTCCCTGGAGGATCTGCTGGAATGAAGTTTCTTTCTTCAGCTCTTACATCATCAGTACTTAAGTGCTTTGGGAGGTGATGCCATGAGCTGTTAAGTTTCCGATGCGAGGGACTTTCTATGACAGCATCCACGCTGACATTCTCTTTTTGGTTCTGACAGCATCCATGCTAACATTCTCTTTTTGGTTCTTTAACATCTGCATTTCTGAGCTTTTAGTTTGTGATGGTACTTTCAAAAATAAATCTAATATGATTCTAGTGACAGAAATTTTAACTCATTATCGCGAGAGAGGATTTTAATAGATAAGTACTCAGTATTTGAGCTCATATCTCATGTCCTGTAGTTCAGCTTTTCAAGCAAATGTGACTTCAAGAGAGAAGCCAGATTGGTCCGTTGGTGATGCTGCTGCTCAAATTTCTTTCCAAACGAAGGCAGATGAAGTGAGCTGCGTTGTGGATTGTCTTAACGATTGAACGATGGGTTCCCCATCAATTTCTTAATAAATTCCTGGGGGTGCTTTCCTCCCCATAATTACATTAAAAAAGAAAAAAAGAAAAAAAAAAACACCACCCAGAATTCGAAAAATACATTGCATGGGAGTGTCCCAGGGAGGGAGGGAGCTCTTTTGCATTTAAATTGAGCACTAACACCGTCCCAACCCTTATACGTTGCCTTTGGAACATCATAGCGCTCAAGCCTCGAAGAAGCCTTTGGACAACACCAAGATCGAATGAGATTCACGATTCACTCCGTCTTCCAAGCGTAAAGAAAGAAGCAAAACTCTGGAGCTGCATCACCTCCAGCAGCTCTAGAGCTTGCACAGCCATTGCCGGCTTCCTCCGCTCCGGGCTCCGCCGCCACCCCTGGCTTGAATATAAACAAGGCGTGCCCCGTTCCCGGGGTCCCGAACAGCCAGTCATGCACGTCCCAGAACACCTGCACCGGCACCCTCTCCACCAACACCGTCTCATTCCCCCGGAACTTCCACTGGAGGTTGTCCACATGGATCAAGACAACGCCGTCGATGCTGATCCACATCTCAGGTTCCTTGGATCCCGAGAACGAGTTCTCCACGATGATGTCGTGCTCCTTCCTCCCCTCATCAAACCTGGCCCTCGCAGCGAAACACTTCTTGCCGAACACGTTCTCCCTCTTGGACACCAACGTAGCATTCTCTAATGAAGGCCGGGATTTAGTTCTCTTGTAGGCATCCTTCTTGCAGTCGCCCAACAGGAAGACCACCTCCTCGTTGCACACAAGCGCGACGTAGTAGCCTCCCGAGGGCTCGGGCCCGTTGGAGAATTTAGCCGAGCGGAGGTCCCAGTAGATATCGACGCGCTTGCTGTCGAGCTCGAAGGACTTGAAGCCCTTCTTGCTCCAGAACGGCCATGGCTTCAGGTCCACCTTGCATGTGAAGGGGCTGTCGCCATTGGATTTCTCGATGGAGACCGAGAGGGAGTGGTTGATGAGGGTCTTGCTCCAAACGACGGTCACACTTCGGTGCAGCCCCGCAATGTTGGCCTGGTAGATGGACGCTACCGAGCACTGTGCCGTCTTGTTGCTTGCCGGCTCCTCTGCATGCTTTTCGCCGGACGAAGGCGTGGCATTGGCACTTGCCTCCCCCATATTTCAAGGTTATAGATATTGGAGCAGAGGATTTGATTCAATCTAGCAGTTCAATATCTTCTTTTGATGCGTGCTTGTGATTGAACATTGCTCGATGTCAAAGCTATTTGGTCTGAGAACTCATGATCCTTGACGCACAAATTACACTGCGGGAGGATAGAAAGTACGTAATAAGAATATAGACTTCTTGAAAGAATCCTAATGGATTTCGCTAAAAAGTACGCGAAAAGAGAGAGAAAGAGAATTTCAAATGAAAAAAATTATTCCAGGACTTGCTTTTGAAGAAGATTGCAAGCTGAAATGAAATGATTATAGGAATCAAACATTTACCGCTGGCTAGAGAATAACTAGCAAATGGCTGTCCTAAGGTTCCAAATAGGATCAAAACTGGGAATTTAGGATAACTGGGTGCTCAAATGATCTATTAGGAAAGATGGAAGAGGAAAACAATTCAAGGAGGAAGAGAGTTTTCTTTATGGATGTCTCTTCTTTCTTGCGAGAAAAATGAGGGAAAGACCATGTCAAGTTTGTTGTCTCTATCTGTTGACAGTTGTGTCCCTAGAGGCTGACCACCATGAAGAATATGAAACAGTCGAGATGGCCAAACTAACCAAACGAACTATATAGAATTCTGTTTTTTACTTTGCATTTTGGGCGTATGATCACTACATTAGAAGGATGTTATAGTTATTTTAGGAGCAAAAAAGAAAGATATCCGTGTCTATTATAAGCAAACAGGACGGAGAAAGATTGGCAGGGAGACAAAAATGGAGAAAATTTCTCCTTTTTGGTCTGTTCGTTGAATTGCCACATGAAACTCCATTACCATTGGTTAACTCTCCTCTGTTTCCCACCCATCAAATTGCATACTTTATCCAGATTGTTACATATTTTATGAATTATCCATGATTTTTCCTTGGTCTAATAACACTGCAAATTAATTTTCATATTATTGAATTCAGCAAGAACTATTAGGTGATAGTTAAATTTTTATAATTTATTCATCAACTTGCACATTAACATGCATGCATGCATGCAAATGTATGCACGGTTGCTGGTGGTGGTGCTTTTGTACTCCTTATTTTTTTCAAAAAAAAAAAAAACTTGCCATCCTCGCCTTTCCTTTGTTCACATAAACGAGTATATAAATATAGCCAGAAACATGAATTCAATTTTTTGACTAATTTTTCAACAAATTGAAGATATTTAGCACAGCCATATCTTCTGGAAGGTTTGATCATATTGTGCTGCACTAATCCCATTCATTTCTGATTTTAAGCTTCAGATGATTAAAGCCATGAATCAGGAATAGGTTGCTGCCATCCCACTAAGCACTCAATTCTTCTACCATGGAATCACATATGACTACCAAATCATAAATTAATTAATATATTATATTTGTTTTAAACTCTACAAGCACTGGTGCCCTCCCGTGACAACAAAATTGCAGGCACTTCCACTGCTTCAAGCCATAGAAGTCCATGCTTGCAGGGGGCAAAACAATTCTAGTTCCCTTGTCTACAAAGTTGCTGGCACTCCATGGCTCATTGCCACAGGAGTCCAGGCTTACAAGGGAAATATAGGATTAAAAAAAAAAAAAAAAAACAAGATGAACTAATAACAACCTGATAAGCCAACTGATAAAATCATCTATTAGTGAAGCATGAACCATCACTACTCCTGTTGCTTTGAAGCAAATGGCCATGGTTTATTGGAGGATTTGAAGCAAAGGGCCATGGTTCACTGGAGAGATAAGTTGGCATGGGACTGACCATCCAATTTTGAGCCAAGCCAACATCACTATGATGCACAATATTTTGTGCCACCCCAATAATATTAATATGATTCTGCTCTGCTGCACCACCTACCATCAAATTACGGTTCTCGGGCAATCCGATCGAACTCTGCAGCGGAGGGACAGGAAGAACATCACTGTTAGCAGAGCCATATTCCGATATTGGATCAGCGAATGGTGACACAAAGGAGGTTGGAATTGAAGGCACCATAGCTGAGGATTCCTCACCCATGTCCATTGGCACATAATTTGGACACTGCAAGAAAGCATTTGAAGAGATCTCTCCGCTATTGAAGTGATCCATGGGCAGTGTAGGGTATTGCAAAGAAGTGTTCATGGTGAGATACGGATCCGAAACCATGAGATCATAAACAGAGCCAGTATTTTGAGTACCCACCATCCCATTATGAGGCATGAGCTCTCCTAGGTGTTGGCCTTCCATGTTGCATTCTGTCCACTCTCTATTTTGAATACCCACCATTGCATCATGAGGAGTGAGCTCTCCTAGGTGTTGGCCTACCACGTTGCATTCTTTCCACATTGTCTCTCCTTCATTGGAGTGCTGTTTAAGCACTTGGATTCTCTCTGCGATCGCCCCCATCTTTGAGTCCAATTTGCAGATAAGCTCCCTAAGTGTCCCCTGCGTACCATCTAGCGTATCATCCAGTGGCAGGGATGGCGTGCCAGCTAAGTCCCTGAGCCTCCTATTGTATGATGCCTGATGTTTGCTGATTTGGGCCTTCATGTAGCCGAGTACGTCGAGCTGGTGCTTGTTTCGGATGTCAGCTCCAAGCTGCGAGTATTTCTGAATGATGTATCCAGTTGCTTGATCATCCTCAGGCCATACATCGACCTGTCCCCCGGGTCCAAAGCTTATCACCAAGACCGGGACGTCGCAGAGGATGGCCAACTCTCTGGCCATCTTCTTTAGTCCTTGCTTTCTCTTCCTATAGGCTGCCAACCGTCTGCTCTGATCTTGAATGAACTTCAGTTGCAATTTGGTGCGACCCATGTTCTTGTGAAGAATGTTTATCCTGTTAAAAAAAAAAGAAAAAAGAAAAAAGAAAAAGCTAAGGATCGATCATTTTTCCAATACTAAACCCAAAAGCTTGGTCTAGATCAACATGAAATAATTGCAAGCTCCAAAAAATATCAGAAAGCTTGGGAAAAAAGAAATATTTTGCATAGCAATCGTCATTGTTAATTTATATCCAAGCATATAGTCCGAAATAACATGTAGCATTGATAACTAAAAAACTTAGAAATCTTCCATGCGTAGGCCATGGCTCAGTCATGATCAGTTAGTTCTATAAATCATCATATAATGCTGAAGAATTACCATCAAAAATATTTTTCCCTTGGTTAAGAGAAAATTATGAATATGCAAACTTAATTTCTTTCAGACCAAAATCCCTGTATCATGCTGCATCGAGTATCCAAATCACCAAAAAAAAATTTATTATCTAGGATTAATCATCTTGTCTAGTTAGATGATTATCTTACAGCAGATTGAAACCCAACCAGCACCATAACTCTTATTAACATGTAACTCTTTTTTTTTTTTTAAAAAAAATTCTTACTTTAACCATTGCAATTAGTTATGATGAGTTAGAAGAGAGTTGAATAACAGTTAACATGCAACATGTAATGATAATAATAATAATAATACAAGTTTCATCAACCAAAGCTTGTCATGGTTTTAGTCCTCTAAGAAAGAAAGACATAATAAAAAGAAGTGAAACAAAAGAGGAACGCAGAGCTTCAGGGCTTGGGCTTACCTTGCTAGAAAAGAAAAGGCCTGTCTTCTGTCAGAAGGGGAGAGTCTTCAGTGCATCTCGAAAAAATTTAGTTCCACTTATTGCACTCCCTCTGCCATAAATAGCTCCAAGCCCTCTCTAACAGCGGAGACCTCGGCCGTCTCGCCGGCTAGCCGATACCGAGATTTCGGGTTTTCCTCGCCTGATATGGAAAGTGGGAAAGACGGAAGTTTACTTCTATAGTGATATCAATTAGAATTCCCTCCGAAGAAAGTATTCTGAAGGAAAGTTTCATTGCATTTTTTTTTTTTTTTTTTTATAAGATTCCTTATAAGATTACAGCTGTTAATATGAAATCATGATTTTATTTCTAAATTTAGAGAAGTATTTTTCGACAAGGAGATGAGACAAGTCAACTTTTATGAAAGAGGGTGTTCGAGTCGGAGTCGGACGGCATCGGTCCGGCGAGGGACCACAACGTGGTGGAGCCTCCGCGCCTACTACCACGCCGCCGACGAGGAGCTCCTCATCTACGACCACATCCCGAGGCTGGGGGCGGCGAGGCTGGCGATAGTGCATGGGGCGGCCCGGGGGCTAGCTTACCTCCACGAGTGCAGTCCCCGGAAGTACGTACACGGGAACATCATGTCCTCCAAGATCCTCCTCGACGATGAGCTCCGCCCGTACATCTCCGGCTTTGGGTTCGCCCACCGCATCTCGGGACCCGCTCTCGGGGTCCAAGAAGCCCGTGGCCGTGGTCGGGCGGGAGGCCTACCTGGCGCCCAAGGCGCGCTCCGCGGCGGCAGCGGTCAGACAGAAGGGCGACGTGTACGCGTTTGGGGTGGTGGCGATGGAGGCGGCGAGAGGGCGGCCGGCGGCGAGCGGTGGCTGAGGCGGCCCATTTTATTTTAGGCAGAGCGGAGCCCAGCCTATTTTTCCGATGCCCGACACTAAATTTGAATGGGCCTAACAACTAGCCTCGGCGACGGTCCGGTCTTATGGGGCTCAAAACCTTGCTCGAGCCTTGAAAGTTTTAGCACTGGACTCGGTCTAGCCCGGCCCGGTCTTCTTTTGCCTCTCTTACTC
Organism: Metroxylon sagu; assembly: GCA_017589505.3. Lineage (NCBI taxonomy): Eukaryota > Viridiplantae > Streptophyta > Magnoliopsida > Arecales > Arecaceae > Metroxylon > Metroxylon sagu. Next base: position 1,834,390 of record JACVBY030000603.1, on the reverse strand, counting down.
TCCCATCTCTATCGTAGTTTACTCTTACGCTGTTGATTGCACCATTTTGCTTTTCCATGTTGGGTGAGAACCCTTGATATGGGTATGACTTTGCAGTACATGGATAGCCCATGATCTCAGCCTGGACCTCTCTCTAATTTAACTACGTTCACTGGAAACTATTTTGCTAGTGTCTAACTTAGATGCAACTCACTAAATATATAATTTCCTATTTGATAAGCGACACATATATAATTATTTTACTTAACAAGCCACAAACGTATTGATTAAATATTTTTCACTTACTAATGACAAAAACATGTCGTTTGTTAAGTTAAATAATTATTGCCCTCTTTTTCATTTATTAGTAGTAGATGTCTTTTAAAAAAAAAATGAGGCCATTGAATATCTCTGTTTTTCATATGTCCCAAATCTTGACTGGTATAAAGTCTCTGGGATGACCAATTTAGCTCACATTTGGAGTCCATGAAGTTTTATTTTATTATCCTTTTGTTTCAATGGGCATAAGTTTTTCCTTTAGTATGTTGTTCCAAGGTGTTGGTATTTTATTAAACAATCTATCCTCCGCTGCTGGGCTAAGAGTTTGTCCCTTTAAAGATACCATAATTCATATTTTGTGATGTATTTGAAAAAGTAGGAACAGAAAGATGTTTCAATAGAGATCAAAGAGCTCAAAAAATATTTTGAAATTATTTGAAGCCCTGTGCTTCATAAGTCATCCTGAAATCTAAAAATGCTCTTCTTCTTCTTCTGTCCAATTGAGGAATGTTGCCGGCCCAATTGCCTTCCCGGTCCGGTTCAAATTGGGTCGGCTCGCCACCCAATCTAAACCAAACCGGCATTACACCATGATCTCATGCTATGGAGGACTCACACGCACGGAAGCAGAGGAGCAGCGCCTCCCAAGTTCTCTCATTCCACTCGTTCCTGAGATCCTCCGAAGGGATAAGTCCACGTCAGCTCCACGTGGCACCTGGTGGCACCAACCGTTCCCCTATCCAAGGACGATAACCCTCACCGGGTTGCAACGTGGACACGTGTCCGTCACCTGTGAAAGATCCGTTGGGGTATATCCTCGTGTAGGGATTTATAAAATCCACCCTTCTGAAAGGCTTTGTTTTGCGCCCAGACTTCCATTCCCTCCTCCTACCACCCTCCAGCCTTTGGTAGTAAACTATGTCTGCCTTCGTGGGAAAGTACGCTGGTAAGTCCATCATTATTCCCTATCACACTCCTTTTTCTCTTTCTTGTTTGCAGAGTTGGACTTTGCTTCTAAGTTGTTGGTAGACTAAGCTTGAAAACTCTCTGAAGTGTTTCTCCCGTAGGTCGTCTTGTCAACCAATAAGATGTGCCTTTCATTGTAAACCTATGTAAATGAACTGAAGAATGATCAGTGAATGCAAGTAGTTTACCTATTTGTTAGGTTTGAATTATATAAAGAAATGTACTTGTTGTTTTAACATAGTTCTTAGGATATCTAATTCCTAGAAGGTGAATTATTGATTTGTCAAGATGCACGAGCACTACAATGTTAGAATGATAATACGGTAACACCTCGTCTTCGTAGCAAATCAAACTTAGGTGCAGTTCGTTGAATATTTACTATCAAATTCTTTATTTAATAAATAGTAAATAGTATGCATGCAACTACCAAACTTAATATATGACACAGCCCTCGTTTTCAATTAGAGTGTAAGTATCTTATGGAATATAAAATTATATATATGTCACTTATTAAATGAAGAATAAGATAATAAATACCTAACAAATTGTGCCTAAATTTCATTCTTTTCATGCTTCTGCTATGAAATTACTGTATAAATATAAGTTTTGTTGTTGGAATAAAAATTTTTAAACAAGACCGCTTGTTTTTTTTTTTCTAAAGTTGTGTGGTAGTAAAATTACTTACAACATCTCATGCCACTGTTTTGCAACAATCATATCAAATTTTTTGGATAAAATTAATTCATCAGTTATAAAATTTAATCTTACCTCCCAATCCAACCAATGGTTAGACCACCACAATATTTTGCAAAGGGAACAAAATTCTTAATCATTGGTCAAACAAGTCAAGACATGTTGCAGAGAACAAGAACTAGTGGCCCACTCCTCCAATTATGTGGTGAGATTATGACCTTCTTTGCTAAAAACCAAAACCTTGTCTCCATTTTAGATGAACTTATAAAGACGGCCAAGTACATAGCCACTCCCGGCAAGGGCATTCTGGCCGCCGACGAGAGCACCGGCACCATCGGCAAGCGCCTGGCGAGCATCAACGTGGAGAACATCGAGTCGAACCGGCAAGCCCTCCGCGAGCTCCTCTTCACCGCGCCGAACGCCCTCTCCTACCTCTCCGGCGTCATCCTCTTCGAAGAAACGCTCTACCAGAAGACGTCCGACGGCAAGCCCTTCGTCGACGTCCTCGTGGAGAAGTCCGTCATCCCGGGCATCAAGGTGGACAAGGGCACCGTGGAGATTGCCGGCACCAACTCGGAGACCACCACCCAAGGCTTCGACTCACTGGCGGCCCGCTGCCAGCAATACTACAAGGCCGGCGCCCGCTTCGCCAAATGGAGGGCCGTCCTTAAGATCGGGCCCACGGAGCCGTCGGAGCTGGCCATCCAGCAGAATGCTCAGGGGCTGGCGCGGTACGCCATCATATGCCAGGAGAGCGGGCTGGTGCCCATCGTCGAGCCGGAAGTCCTCACCGACGGCGACCATGACATCAACAAGTGTGCGGCGGTCACGGAGAAGGTCCTCGCTGCCGTGTACAAGGCACTGAACGATCACCATGTCCTTCTTGAGGGTACCCTTCTCAAGCCCAACATGGTGACCCCTGGCTCAGACAGTCGAAAGGTAGGCAAGCCACACATCTTATATCTCTTCAAATTACTACCATTACATCAAACAGCTGACTCGTAATTCTGGGATTTAGAGAGGTTTAGGTGTATGTAGTAATTCCCTCGTCTTAAGCTTTCAAGGGCCTTTAATTTTTAGGATTTTTTATTTTTTTATTTATTTTTTGACTGGTAAAGGAGGAAGACAAAACTTCCCCCCCCCACAGATTTATCAAGGCTCATTTTGATTTAATTTGCTGGAATGATCTATTGGAATTACAATTAGAATCATTACTTCCAATCCAAAGCATTTGTTTAGAAGAAATTAGAATTTGATTACGATTTTATCTGATATTTGAATCCTAAGTTCTAAATTCATTCAAGCTAACAATATATATTTTAAAATATATTATTAGCAGGATTTATAAATCATATTTCAGTTCTGATTTCAACTATAATACCGAAACAAATAGGGTGTAAGGGTTAGGAAGAATTATAATTATAATAGAGAAGAAAAGTAATGTAAATAATTAAAATGGGCAGCAAAAACAATAGAGAGGAGGCTGCCAAAGGTAGCAAAATGCAAGACTAGAGTTCACAGTTGTCTGAGTCTTTGAATGCATGAGAGAAGCAGCAGAATGATGGAATATTTGTCACTGATAAAAAGAAACAATTTGCAACAAACCGAATGCAAGTTAAGGGGTTGAGGAGACCTCTGTGGTCATCAGAATAGAATAGGAATCAATGCTCTCTGTCCTATAACTTAAGGGACAGAATAAAAGCCTTTTTAATTCTTTTTAAGTTGCCCCTTGAACTAATTGAATGGGTTTAGCAGCATTGTACACAGAGAAGTTAATTTATATAGCATTTTCATGCATCATATTTCATTGGATTAAATTATCTAATGATTTCTAACAATATACTTGCTAGCAGTTTCTTTCAATGAAATATATTTTTGGGATTCTTAGGTGACGCCTCGAGTGATAGCGGAGTATACGGTGGCTGCGCTACGACGCACCGTCCCTCCGGCGGTCCCCGGCATCGTGTTCCTGTCCGGCGGGCAGAGCGAGGAAGAGGCCACACTGAACCTCGACGCCATGAACAAGCTGGACGTGCTGAAGCCGTGGACTCTGTCCTTCTCATTTGGACGGGCCCTGCAGCAGAGCACCATCAGGAAGTGGGCGGGCAAGAAGGAGAACGTCCCGGCGGCCCAACAGGCGTTCCTGGCGAGGTGCAAGGCCAACTCGGAGGCCACCCTTGGCAAGTACACCGGCGGCAACGCCGATGCAGCGGCCTCCGAGAGCTTGTACGTCAAGGGATACAAATACTAGCGTGGCTTGCTTCCCTGTGATCGTTTTCCCAAATGTAGTCCCTTCTTTTGGATCTCCCTCCCTAATTCTTCTCCCTCTCTTTAAACCTGTCATCTCTCACATATTTTGAGCTGTTCATGTATATTTCGAACTGTTCATATGTAACACTTCTTCTGCTCTGATATTAATGCACTGGTCTTTTAACTTGGCTTTCCAATTGTTTCTTGGTTGGTTGGTGTTGTTTCTTGCCACCCAATTGCATTTGGCCTAGTTAAAAACCTTTTTTTTTTGTTTCTGTCTTTAATGTAGATGAAAAATACCTATATCTTTATGTAAGAATTATGTGGCCTATATGATTAATTTAAAGTATTTATTTATTTAAATAATTTAATAAATTATTTGAATGCTAAAAATATTATTGGCTATGAAAAAGTATAACTCTTATAAAGAGATACTTTTCATGAATAGATGTATCTGTTTCTTATGAAAAAAGTGTAGGCATAACTTTTATGAAAATATACAATTCTTCATAAATAAATGTGTCTGTATCTTATGAAAGGATGTGTACCTTTATGAAAGGTACCTATTCATTGTTTATAAAATAAGAGTTTGTTTCTTTCTCTATTCAATTACTGGCATTATTTTCCATCTATCAAAGAAAAGATTTTAAAGGGTTTAGAGAGAGAAATTCAGATTCACTTTTTTTTTTAAACTTTTACTATAGTGATCTTCTGCAAATTATATCAATGGACCAAGGTATGTCTTTGACTATCCTAAAGTAAGAATTATGATGTTTTAAGATTATTAAAAATTGATAAAATAATAGTTTACACTTTATTCCACTTGAAGTTTTCAAAGACATATAAGGTTGCCTTGCCACCATTAATCTTTACTAGTGGAGGCCGGATTTGTGAATCTGATGAGATGTGGAGCATTCAGTTGTTTTTCCAAGTTATATCAAGTTTTGGCTGCCAAAACGAAATGATGCCTTTTGGCCAGTTTGTGCATTCAATTAGATATCATCTAGCCTATTTACAAGCTTGCTTGGGCCTCCCATGGTAGATTATGGTTTGCTTTGATGCACTTGTGTGTTAAAGATGAAATATTGAGTGATTAAATTTATTACTCATTGATGCTTTAGTAATCCAGAAATCTCAATCAAAAAATTACAAAGTGTGCCATATAATCAAGTAGAGGAACAACCATGACCTAGCTAAGTGACTTATTTTAGTGAGGTTTTTATGTTGCAGCAAGTGCCACCTAATGTAAGCCCCCACTAGATTAAAAAAATGTACCCTATCTGAAAATATAAAAACTATATTTTGAATAGAGGAATTCAGCTTTTTCATTGCAAGGACTTGTTGGGATATATCAATTGTGCACTTTAAGGATTTTAAATATTTATACAAAGTTAAATAATTTAAATAATATATTTTTAGCTAATTTTTGAATAAGTTATTGAGTCATTACAGCCAGCAATAAAGTAAGTCTATGTTCTACTTGGGCCAGAAAAACACTTAAACGCAAAGCTTTTAATACCTAACTATAAGTCAATATATTAATTATTATTTTGATTGGGCCTATTTTTATTCTTTCTCCTCATATGTGCATTGACTCTTTTTTTTTAAAAAAAATTTATAAATGTATATATATATATATATATATATATATATATAATGTTTGAAATCCAAACGCCATGTTAGTATTATCTAAGAAAACCTAATTTAATGCAGCTCCATAAAGTCCACGTTATGTTCATCAAGCCACATAATTCTTCAATTCAAATATTCTACTGTCATTTCTTGATCAACAACCAACAAAACAAGGAATGTTCTGGATCAATTTCAACCATTCTTGCATTCAAGCCGATCCCAAATTTGACCCAATGCAATGATAGGCATACGATTGTTTGGATGTAAATCCATTTATAAATTCTTTCTCTACTCCAATAATTTTAATGGTTAGAATTTTTCATTCCACATATTTAAATATTAAAAAAAATAATTAAAATATACTTTCAATGCTTAAAATTTTATTTAAAATTTATTTTAATTCTTAAGCTTTCAGTTATTATAATTTAGCTTGAATGATGCATTTTTAACGTTTTATTATATAAAATTAATTAAAATTAATAAAATAATAGATAATTTTTTTTTTAATATCATGAACCATCTATTTCATCAACCCTGGTTCATCTCATGTAATAAATAAATATTGGAAACCTAATATTTTTAAAATTCAAGGGATTAGGCTGTACAACTGAAAGTTTGAGATTCGACATGGAATTGAGCGTTGCTCAGTGTACCAAAAGTATATTTTCGAAATAAATGCAAACAAAACGGAGGACCAAGCGCTCACATCCTCGCATCTCCAAGAGAGCGCCCCTCTCAAAACAGGACCCTCTCAGCCTCTCCCTCTATCGTCCCCTTTGTTCTCTCCTCTGTTTCCCATATGTTTTCCCTCTCCTCTTCTCTCCACCTCTTCTCCCCCAAACTCCCCCATGCCCTCCCCAAATCCCCCTTCCTTCCCTCCAAACCCTTCCTCTTCTTCTCCTCCTCCCCATCTCCTTCCAACGCCTCCCCGAAATCCCCTCCCTTTCCGCGGAAGGCGCGGACCTTCAGAGCCCAGCTGCAGCACCAGCAGCGGGAGGCCGAGGTCGACCTCTCCGCGCTCCCCCCCAAATTGCAAGAAATCATCGCCCTCTTCCAGTCCGTCCCCGAGCCCAAGGCCAAGTACCAGCAGCTCCTCCACTACGGCGCCCAGCTCGCCCCTCTCGACCCCCGATTCAAGACCGACGACCACCGCGTCCGCAGCTGCGTCTCCTAGGTCTGGGTCCACGCCTTCCGCGACGCCGGCGACCCCGCCGCCATCCGCTTCGCGGCCGACTGCGACTCCGCCCTCACCAAGGGCCTTGCCGCCGTCCTTGTCTTCGGCCTCGCTGGGTCGCCTGCTCCCGTCATCGCCGCCATATCGACCGGCTTCGTCCGCCTCCAGCAGAGACTCACGTTGTAAACCCCCACCTCAAAATTTTTTTTATATGTTAGGCGGCGTGGGCAAAAATGCGCGACACGCACTGCATGCGCACAAGAGCGCGTGCACATGGACGCAGAAAAGGACTGAAGAAATGGCTGAGGGGGGAGGGGATTATTTTTTTTCCGCTCCCGTCACCGTTGTCGCCCTCCACTCGTCCTGTCGCCTCGCCGCCGACAAATAACACCCTTTTTACCTGTAGGAAAAAGAGAGCATGTAGAGAGAGAAAAAGAAGGCCGCAAGAGAACCCTCTCCTGATACGGGAGACAAGCTCCGGCTTGGTTCGGTCCGGCGCGTGCCCGAGTCACCGGGCCGGTCTCGGCGGCCGGCCCCCACCGGCCGCCGGGACGACGTCCGTGGGGTCCGGCCGACGGGGAGGAGGCCGGCGGTGCCGCCGACAAGGGAAGAGGGGGGAGGGCCGGCCGACGGTTCGGGCGGCGTGCCTGCCGACTCGCCGGGCCTCGATCTCCGGCGCAGCCCCCAACGGCCGAGGCGGCGTCCGATGGGGTCGGCCGGGCAGAGGAGGCCGGCCGTGCCGCCGCAAGCGAAAGAGGGGAAGCGGCCGACGTGCTCCGCCGGCCCGCCGGCTCGGGCTCGACCGGCGATCCCCACCGGTGTCGGCCGTCGCCGGGCGGTTCGGCGGCCGGCCGGGTGGCCGGCCGTGTCGCCGATGGGGAGAGAAGGGAGGGAGAGGGCCGAGCGCCCTGTCGCGGGGGCAAGCCGGCTCCGCGTTGGTCCGGGCCGCGCGGCGTGCCCGCCGGCTCGTCGGGCCCGAACTCCGACCGACGGCCCCCAAGCCGAGGGCGGCGTCCGGTGAGGTCGGCCGGCCGGCGGTAGGCCGGCCGGGTGCCGCCGGCACGATAAGGGGAAGAAGAAGAGGAAGAAGAAGGAAAAAGAGAAAGAAAAGAGAGAGAGAGGGGGTGGCCACGGCGGCGGCCGGGCGGATCGATCGTCGGTGGCTACCGACCTCGGGAGGGTCGGCGGCGGCCACTAAGGCGTCGGCCATCAACCACCCCGATTCACTTGAACCGGGGGGGTGAAACGAAGAAAAAAAAGGACTAGACCGGCGCGGGAGCTTCGGCTCGGTTTGAGCCCAAATTTGTTTGGGTCCCAATTTTCGGGGTTTAGTCCTGCCTAATAAAAGAAAAATATGGTTGTGATCAGCATGGATCCTAATTTGTTGGGAAATTTTTATTTCCCCATTTGGGCTACTATATTTGGAGATATTCAAGCCCTAAGTTGAGCCTAGGATTAGATTGGGTTAAGTGTAGGAGTCAGTTTGACATCCTAAAATTAAAATTTAAAAATCTGAAAAATTATGTTGTAGATACCCAGAGGTCCTTACAGCTGATTTACGCTTTGGGATTAGCGTTGTGAGGTAAGTAAGCCAGTTATAATGATTTTTTTAAATCATTATTAAATTATGCCATTATTGAAATAATGAAATTGATTTATAGTATTATTTGAAAAAATGATATTGGTGGTATCACATTTATGCAGATGAATTATTTGACTTGATTATTGTTAATTTTGGTAAATTAAATTGGCATTTTATGAATGCAACTAGTTATTACATGATTATGTGAAATTACCAAATTTGGTAAAATATGAAAAGTAAATTGATATTTGTTTGCTGTTATGCGAATAAATGTTATTTGTGATTGTGTTATTATATGTCATCACGGTCCACATTACATGTTACATGACTCCGGAACCCACCTCCACAGGGGGAATATGTGGAGAACACACATCCTAGGGATGTGCTGTGACAGGATATAGTATTATATGCTAATTGACTTCGGCATCCTTCCTCCACTGGGGGCGTACAGGGAGGTTACATCCTTGGGATGTTTATTACGTGGATGTGGGACAATAGTATAAAATGAGATTTACAGTGATTTGGAATTGAAATGGTATTTTGAAATATTATTTCATAATAATTGCTTCAAATTTATTTGAACATGAGATTTGTATAATTCTATAATACGATGAAATGTTTTTAAATTTAGAAGTATGACATATATTTGACTTGGTAAAATTCTTATTTGGCTATATCATGTAATAGTAGGCTTACTTACTGAGTATAAACTCATTAAATCTTACAATATTTTTTCAGAGCCACAAAAATTATCAGGGGCAACAACAGGGGTAATTGGGAGCTTCTTGATGTAAATTGATTATATTTTGTTATATGTAATCCCATTTGGATTTATTTTGAAACTTTGGTTTGTTGCCTAACATTACATAATTTGTATTATGGAGGATTAAATTTTGTATGTTATATAGTTGCTAACCCTCCTTGTTTATAAATGATCTTTTATCTTGGATGCCTTGCATGCACGACATGCGGCCAGTCACCCACAGGGCCACCACCAACTGGGTCCGGAGCATGACAGCTTGTAGTGGTATCAGAGCAAGGTTTGACATTAGGGCCAAATATATGATTAACTCTAGGCCAAATATTGACATGACATTAGGAGGGTAATAACTCTAAGAAAAATTCAAGTGACTTGTTTAAAAATGCTTGAGATTTGGTGGTTTATTATGATATTGATTGGAACCTAATCATGGCAGAATTTCATAATGCATCGTCGCACCAGTGGTCAGCGACATGAGGGGGACTCTCAGGCTGGTGACCCTGACCAGCAGGGAGGCCAGGAAGCCTCAGCAGATGCGAATTCCGTTGCCCCAATTGGCAACAACCCACAGCAGTTACAGGCCGAGTTGCTCCGGGCCTTCTTGGGAGTGACTCAGGCGGTACAGGCCATGCGGCGGCGGATTCGGCGAATCTGCACCTACTATATCTGGCTCTACCGTTTCGCAGACTCAGTATGCCCCTCCTACTCCTCAGACCCAGCCGGCCCGGTCCGTGCTCGGCCCGCTCCATCTCGGCCACCGGCGAGGAGGGGGTCGTAAGCTTCTCCGAGTTTAAGAGCTTGGCCCTTCCTCCCTTCTCTGGATCCACCAACCCACTTGATGCAGAGAGGTGGATAAGAGAGATAGAGAAGGCCTTTACGGCCCTTAGCAGCCAGGAGGAGGAGTGGATTAGATTTGCCGCCTACCTCATTCAGGGGGAAGCTTATGATTGATGGCTGATGTTAGAACAGCAGTATGGAGGTCGGGCCATCTCTTGGGAACAGTTTAAGGAGGCTTTTTATCGCCAGTATTTCCCCAGGAGTGTGCAGAGATAGATGGAGTCTGAATTCATGAGATTGGAGCAGAGGAACCTCTCTGTGGCCAAGTATGAAGCCGAGTTTAGACGATTGGCCCGATTTGCTCCAGATTTTGTTATGACTGAGAGAGCCAAAATTACCAAATTTATCGAGGGACTACACCCCAGGCTGAGGTAGGCAGTCAATGCATTTGAGCTACCCACTTACAGTGAAGTGGTGAGCAAGGCTCTGGTCATTGAGAGGGACATGATTGCCATTCAGCAGGTGAGGGAGCAGCAGATGAAGAAGAGAGGACCTCCTTTTGGCCAGTCTTCAGGGCAGGCTAAGAAGAAGAAAGGTTTCCTTCAGGCTCCCTCAGGGCAGAAGGATAAGGAGACCCGCTGTCCTCATAGCGGGAAGGCCCATCATGGCAAACAGTGCCGCAGGCTGACTGGTGCTTGCTATATTTATGGGAAGATGGATCACAAGATGGCTACCTGTTCCCTTCGGAAGGACCAGCAGCCCCCTCCAGATCAGGGGAAGAATCAGCAGTAGCCCAGGACCCAAGGGAGGGTCTTTACCCTCACTCAGTAGGACGTTGCTGCCTCTAACACTGTGGTGACAGGTATGTCTGTTAAATTAAATTATTTCTTTAAAATTATTGCATTCATACCTAGTATAATGCATGGATTATGGTAGTAGATAGAGGAAAAACATATGATGCTGCATGACATCTAAGTTAAGTTAATCTTTATGACATGTATGTTTAAAGTAGGCAACACTTATGCTCAAACTTTAATTGATTCGGGTGCCACACATTCATTTGTATCTGATAGTTATCTTGCCAAGAATGCATCATTGACACCCGTTCCTCTAGAGCAAGAGTTGCATATTGCATTTCCAAATGGAGATGTCATGATGGTAGACTCAGTGTGTAAATCCTGCTTGATTGACATGGAAGATAGGAGGTTGAATGCTGATTTGATAGTCCTCCCACTGAAATTCTTTGATGTAATCCTGCGGATGGACTGGTTGGCCTCCTATCATGCTTTTATAGACTGTTTCAGGAAAAGGATAATTTTTAAAATTCCTAATCTTTCTGAATTCAGTTTTAGTGGGAGTCAAGAACATCTGGCTTCGGTATTAGTGTCAGCTCTGCAAGCTGTGAAATACTTAAGAAAAGGTGGTCAGGGATTTCTTGCTATGGTCAGAAACCTTCAGCAGGATGAACACCAGTTGGAAGAATTCCAGTGGCTCAAGAGTTTCCTGATGTCTTTCCAGAAGAATTGACTGAATTACTCCCGGATCGAGAAGTCGAGTTCACTGTTGATTTAGCCCCTGGCACTGGACCTATATCCAAGGTTCCTTACTGTATGGCCCCAACTGAGCTAAAGGAGTTAAAATGTCAGTTGCAGGAGCTTATGGATCGAGGATTTATCAGACCTAGTGTCTCTCCTTGGGGTGCTCCAGTATTATTTGTCAAAAAGAAGGATGTCAATCTTCAGCTCTGCATTGATTATCGAGAAATTAATAAGGTAACAGTGCAAAATAAGTACCCTTTACTGAGGATTGATGATCTATTTGATCAACTTCAAGGAGATCAGGTATTCTCAAAGATTGATTTTCGATCAGGGTACCATCAGCTTAAGATAAAGGCTGATGATGCTTCTAAGACTGCATTTAGAACCAGGTACGATCATTATGAGTTCTTGGTGATGCCGTTTGGGTTGACTATTGCTCCGGCAGCATTCATGGACTTGATGCACAGGATCTTTAAACCATACATGGATCAGTTTATAGTGATCTTTATTGATGATATCTTGATATATTCTAAAAGTCATATGGAGCATGAAGACCACTTAAGAATTGTTCTGCAGACTCTTCGGAAGAAGAAACTTTATGCCAAGCTGCAGAAATATGACTTCTGGATGAGCCAAATATCCTTCTTGGGTCATATTGTATCCAAAGACGGTATATCTGTAGACCCTAACAAGATTGAGGCTGTAGTGAACTGGTGTCGGCCTTCCAATGTATCAGAAGTTGAAAGCTTCTTGGGGCTGGCTAGTTATTATCGCAGATTTGTGGAAGGCTTCTCTCGCATTGCTTTGCCTCTGACTCGCTTAACTAAAAAATGAGCAAAGTTTGTTTGGTCAGAGGAGTGTGAGGGAAGCTTCCAGGAGCTCAAGCAGCGCCTGGTGTCAACCCCTATCCTTACTCTTCCATCTACATCTGGAGGATATACTTTATTCACTGACACCTCTCGAAAGGGATTGGGAGGTGTTCTGATGCAGGAAGGAAAGGTAATAGCCTATGCCTCCAGGCAGCTGAAGCCTTATGAGCAGAACTATCCTACTCATGACCTGGAGTTGGCCGCCGTGATCTTTGCACTGAAGATTTGGTGGCATTATCTGTATGGGGAGACTTGTGATGTGTATACAGACCATTAAAGTCTGAAATACATTTTCACTCAGAAGGAGCTAAACTTGAGGCAGAGGAGGTGGCTGGAGCTACTAAAGGATTATGACCTGAACCTGCATTATCACCCAAGGAAGGCCAATGTGGTAGCTGATGCCTTAAGCAGAAAGTCCTCCTCAGAGCTAGCTTCCATAATTACTTCTCAGCCTCACATTCACAGAGACCTTGAAAAGTTGGAGGTTGGTTTGCGAGTACAGCGATCTGATGGGCTTCTTGCAACACTTGTACTTTAGCCAACCCTGATTGATAGGATTAAGTCTTCCCAGAAAGAAGACTTAGAACTGCAAAAGATAAAAGAAGCTGTGCAGTCAGGGGTTCAGAATGATTTCCAAATAAATGATGATGGATCCCTGAGATTTAATACTAGGCTCTGTGTGCCAAATGTGGAGGATCTAAGGGCTGAAATTTTGAGAGAGGCTCATTATTCTCCCTATACTGTTCACTCAGGAGGCATCAAAATGTACAGAGACCTACGGAAAAATTTTTAGTGGAAAGGAATGAAAAGAGAAATTACTTAATATGTGGCCAAATGCTTAGTGTGCCAACAAGTGAAGGTCGAACATCAAAGACCTGCGGGACCTCTTCAGTCTCTGATGATTCCTCAGTGGAAATGAGAGAAGATCACTATAGATTTTGTGACAGGTTTACCCAAAACTCTCAGAAGCAATGATGCGGTCTGGGTTATTATTGATAGATTGACCAAGTCAGCCCATTTTCTGCCGTTCAGAGTTGGGGTCTCTAGTGAGAGATTGGCCACCATGTACATTGAGCAGATAGTGAGACTTCATGGTGTCCCCGAGTCGATTGTGTCAGATCGGGATATCAGGTTTGTGTCCCAGTTTTGGAAGAGTCTTCATAGGGCTCTGGGGACCAAACTGAATTTTAGTACAGCTTTCCACCCCCAGACAGATGGACAGTCTGAGAGGACCATACAGATCTTAGAAGACATGTTACGAGCATGTGTAATAGACTTGGGTGGTGCTTGGGACAACCACCTACCTTTGGTGGAGTTTGCTTACAATAATAGTTACCAAGCCAGCATCAAAATGGCTCCATTTGAAGCTCTATATGGTAGAAAATGCAGATCTCCCTTGTGTTGGAATGATGTGGGGGAAAGGAATTTGTTGGGCCCTGAGCTAATTCAACAGACAGTTAAAAAAGTGCAGCTGATCAAGGAAAGACTCCGAGTAGCTCAGAGCCGACAGAAAAGTTATGCTGATGTTAGAAGAAGAGAGTTGGAATTTTAGGTTGGGGACTATGTCTTCTTAAAGGTTTCACCAACCAAAGATGTGATGAGGTTTGGGCTTAAAGGAAAATTGAGTCCACGATACATTGGGCCATTTGAGATCTTGAGCAGAGTGGGGGAAGTGGCTTATAGCCTGGCATTACCTCCTGCACTCTCTGGGGTGCATAATGTATTCCATGTCTCTATGTTGAGGAAGTACATTTTTGACCCCAGTCATGTGATAGAAGCGGAGCCCATTTTGCTAAAGAAGAATTTGACATATGAATAGCATCCTATACGTATTGTGGACCATAAAGATCAAGTTCTGAGACGGCGTAGCATACCCTATGTTAATGTTCAGTGGAGCAATCACTTTGAATGGGAGGCTACGTGGGAATTTGAAGAGGAAGTGAAAAAGAAATATCCTCATCTATTTGTATCTGAATAGATATTGGTATATATGCACAAAAGTGTATTTACTGTTGTATTTTGACCAGAAAGATAGATAAATACAGCTAGTAATTTCTATTTTTGGCCTTAAAAATTTTATTTGTGTTGTGCATTAATTTTGAGGCCGAAATTTTTTATAAGGAGGGGAGGATGTAAACCCCCCATCTGAAAAAATTTTTTATATGTTACGCGGCGTGGGTGCGCGACATGCGGCGCGCTGCATGTGCGCCAGCGCGCGCGCGCCCACGCGCGCGCACATGGGCGCAGGGGAGGGCTCAGCCCTCCCTCGCTGAAGAAATGGCAGAGGGAGGGGACTGCCAGTCCCCTCCATCTCTTTCCCCCCTCCTCTTCGCACGCTCCCGTCGCCATTGTCGCCCTCCGCTCGTCCCCGTCGCCTCGCCGCCAGCAGGTAACACCCCCCTCTACCGGTGAGGAGAGAGAGAGCATGTAGAGAGAGAGGGAGAGGGCCGCAGGAGGGCCCTCCCCTGACGCGGGAGCCAAGCCGGCTCCCGCGCTTGGTTCGGGCCCGGCGGCGTGCCCGCCGGCTCGCCGGGCCCGGTCTCCGGGCGGCAGCCCCCACCGGCGCCGGGGCGGTGTCCGGTGGGGTTCGGCCAGCCAGAGGAGGCCAACCGTGTAACATCCCGAATCTCAAAGCAGTATCCTAATCTTGAAGCATAAAATTTATCATGAATGAAAGGGTGCTTTTGAAATTTTATCAATGTCATTTGAAGAATTGGTGAGGGGTATAAAGGGAAAGGATACCAAAGCCATTTGAAAATCTGATTAAGGGTAAAGTGGAAAAAAAGGATCCTACCGTTATTCGCAAATTTCTCCAAGGGTAAAGAGGAAATTTGTCAAGGGCTTTTTCATGAGTGGAGAAGGGTAAAAATGCATGGTGAAGAGGTATGCCATGTGGACTTTAAAAGGATATTTTGGAGATTTGTTTGAGGGTAAATTGAGAATTTGCCAAGGCATTTATAAAAACCCCTTAATCCTTCCCTTCATCCATCGTAAGAAAAATCAAGAGTGAGGGAGAAGAGGGTGGTGGAAGAGGAGAGAAAATTTCAGCCGTGGGGAAGAAGAAAGAAAGAAGAAAAAGAAAAAGAAAGGAAGAAGAAGAAGAAGAAAGGAGGAAGAGAAAGGGAGAAAGCTTGGTATCTTCTCTTCTTGTCATCCTTAAGGTAAACCCTAAACCTTCTAAGGTTTTAGATAAATGATAAAATCATGTGTTAGAGAGAAAAGGAAAAGAAATAAGAGAGGATTTCATGTTATGAAAATGATGAGGATTTATGTTTGATAGAGGAAAAGGTAGAGAATTTTGATATGCATTTAAGGAGCATGCATGCATGTTTCATGGAAAAACCTAGGTATCTGTCGCCTAAATAAATTTATATGTGGTAATATAGGTCAAGGAAATCAAGTAAAGGAACCTTTTCAAGAGGGATAGCAACTGTGGAAAAGAAGAAATAGCAGGTGAGTGGGTTTCTCATCTATCTCGTGAAATATTTCATAATAGTATAGTGATATTTTGCTACAAAATGAGTGTATTATACTAAGTATAGTATCTTCAGAAATTAAATATGGAAAATAAGAAATCGGTTATAATGTTATTATGTTTGTAAAGCATGTTTAAAAGCAAGGCATGAGTTTAAAGAATAAGTATGGATTTACAGCATGTTTAAAAGCAAGATATGAGTTTTAGACAAAGCATGAGTTTCAGCAAAGTATAGAGTTTCATGAAAAAGCATTTTTTGGATAAAACATATGTTTCAGTAAAGCATGGAAATTTTCCTTCAGAGTTATATTTTAAAGTAATGCATGGGCATGCATGAATAGAAATGTTTCAAGAAATTATAGTTGATTGTATATTGGATTATAAACTTATACTTGAGTATTTTTATAGCATACATCATAAATAGCATTGGGCATCTATGGGGCTGATCACTCTGTAGATGTGCCATAGCATGAGCATTGCACACATTATTATAGCCGGCACCTCCTTGTGACTCGATCGTACTATGATCCCTAGGCCAGGGGGGAGTACAAGCTAGATCAGTCCGGTGGGCCAGATTGCAGGCAGCGCAGTGGGACAAAGAATCACAGCTTAGTAAAAGCTAGGGTACTATACGAGCCAAGGTGGCTCAGAGATATTAGCCCACGGGAGGGGCAACCAGGAGGAGGCCCAGGGAAAAGGGGCAAGTTCACACCTGGGATGAACCGCACATGTGAGGGGTGCCATCATCAGAGAATTTTGTAAATGTGATAATTCTTTATTTAAATTATATTATTGGAAGCATAAGCTAACTTATAAGTTAACTTATCTCATTTATAAAAATTTAAGTATCGATTACGATATGTTGCGCTGATACACTTATGAGCTTATAACGTGATTCTCAACTTCTTTTCATAGTTAGATGGTTATCCAGTCACTGGGACTTAGGTCTCACCCCTCTTGTGTTCGCATTTTTATTTCAGATCAGTGTTAAAAATTCTTCGGGGGTAGCAGCTGAGTTTAAAATATTCAAAGACTAAGCAGGTGAGCTTAGCATCTTAGTTTCAGTACCGAAAATTTTTGTATGTGTTATCAATGCTTGGGGAGAGAGTTGGTGGATGTAAAGAGGGATTGTAAGGTATATTTTTGTATATTAAGAGTGGTGATTGAGATGATGATATATGTATATTTATATCTATGAAGTTGTAATTATATGATGTAAATATCAAACTTGGCCTGGAGATGAATAGTGATATGTATGTATAAGATGTTGTAAATTGAGTAGGATCAAATAAATTAGCTGTTGTTGTTTGATGACATATGTGATTTAACTGAGCAGGTTAAATGTTATTGACAGGATTATATATGATAAGCATGTAACTTATAGAAATTTGATAGGGTTCACGTGTGCCTTATGGTCTATACCATAAGACTAGTAGAACTCTAGCCAAATTTCTATAAGTTGGCATGTGTCGGGGAGAGGTCCCGACAAGCCGTGCCGCCTGCAAGGGAAGAGGGGGGAGGGCCGTTCCACGGCCCTCCCATTTCTGTGGGTTCAGGCCCGGCGGCATGCCCGCTGGCCCGCTGGGCCTGGGCTCTGGCCGGCGACCCCCGTCAGTGCCGGGGCAGCGTTCGGTGGGGTCCGACCGGCCGGTAGTGGCTGGCCGTGTCACCGGCATGGGAGAGAAGGGAGGGAGAGGGCCGAATGGCCCTCCCCTATCGCGGGAGCCAAGCTGGCTCTCGCATTGGTCCGGGCCCGGTGGCGTGCCCGCCGGCTCGCCGGGCCTAGGCTCCGTCCGGCGACCCCCCACCAACGCCGAGGCGGCGTCCGGTGAGGTCCGGCCGGCCGGGGCCGGTGTGCCGCCGACACCCGCAAGGGGAAGAAGAAGAAGAGGAAGAAGGAAAAAGAGAGAAAAGAGAGGAGAGGGGGGGTGGCCACCGGCGGTGGCCGGCTCGGGGCCGGCCATCGGCGGCCACCGACCCGGGGAGGGCCGGCGGCGGCCCTAGGCCGTCGACCATCGCCCACCCCTAGTTCACTTGAACCAGGGGTGAAACAGAAACGAAAAAAAAAACTGGGACTGGGCCGGGTTCGGCCCATTCCAGTTAGCCTATTTGGGCCAAATTTTCGGGCCCCAAATTGGGCCCATCCCAATAAAAGAAAAATATGGTTGTGATCAGCATGGATCCTAATTTGTCGGAGAATTTTTATTTCCCCATTTGGGCTACTATATTTAGAGATATTCAAGCCCCAAGTTGGGCCCAGGATTAGATTGGGTTAAGTGTAGGAGTCAGTTTGACATCCTAAAATTAAAATTTAAAAATCTGAAAAATTATGTTGTAGGTACCCAGAGGTCCTTATAGCTGATTTACGCTTTGTGATTAGCGTTGTGAGGTAAGTAAGCCAGTTATAATGATTTTTTTAAATCATTATTAAATTATGCCATTATTAAAATAATAAAATTGATTTATAGTATTATTTGAAAAAATGATATTGGTGGTACTATATTTATGCAAATGAATTATTTGACTTGATTATTGTTAATTTTGGTAAATTAAATTGGCATTTTATACATGCAACTGGTTATTACATAATTATGTGAAATTACCAAATTTAGTAAAATATGAAAAGTAAATTGATATATGTTTACTGTTATGCGAATAAATGTTATTTGTGATTGTGTTATTATATGTCATCACGGTCCACATTACATGTTACATGACTCCGGGATCCACCTCCATAGGGGGAATATGTGGAGAACACACATCCTAGGGATGTGCTGTGACATGATATAGCATTATATGCTAATTGATTCTGGCATCCTTCCTCCACTGGGGGCCTACAGGGAGGTTACATCCTTGGGATGTTTATTACGTGAACGTGGGACAATAGTATAAAATGAGATTTACAGTGATTTGGAATTGAAATGGTATTTTGAAATATTATTTCATAATAATTGCTTCTAATTTATTTGAATATGAGATTTGTATAATTCTATAATATGATGAAATATTTTTAAATTTGGAAGCATGATATGTATTTGACTTGGTAAAATTCTTATTTGGCTATATGATGTAATAGTAGGCTTACTTGCTGAGTGTAAACTTATTAAATCTTACAATGTTTTTCCAAAGCCACAAAAATTATCAGGGATAACAACATGGGTAATTGAGAGCTTCTTGATGTAAATTGATTATATTTTGTTATATGTAACTCCATTTGGATTTATTTTGGAACTTTGGTTTATTGCCTAACATTACATAATTTGTATTATGAAGGATTAAATTTTGTATGTTACATAGTTGTTAACCCTTCTTGTTTATAAATGATACTGTACTGGATGCCTTGTATGCGTGGTATGCAGCAGGCTGTCACCTCTCGACCACTAACTGTTCCGGGCGTGACACACGTCCTCCCGGAATAACGGGTTCGTCAACATGCTCAAGCATATGCAGCAGAAGGCCCTCCAGCTCTATTCCCAGGTCGGTGATTCGGAAGTCAACGGAGTTTCAAGAATCCAAGGGATCGAATTCGGGCGCCAAAGGTGGAATCTTGGAGAATAAAAATTCGATCTTGGGCGAAAAAATTGAAGAAAGTGGCAAAGATTCGTTCTTTAGAGAGGTTTCGAGTGCAAACGGGAGCGGCCATTCGCTGCCCTTTGGGGGTTTGAAGGTTGATGGACATGGTATGGATAGCGCTAATGTGGTGCAGAAAATTTCAGGTGGTGGGATTGGTGGGAGAAGGGAGAGGATAAGGGAGAGATTGGAGAGGGAGCTATCTCCGGTGGAATTGGATGTGGGGGATATATCATATCAACATGCGGGCCATTCTGGGGTCAGGGGGAATAGTGATGGAGAGACCCATTTCAATGTGAGGGTGGTATCCAAGGAGTTTGAAGGGAAGAGTTTGGTGAAGAGACACAGGCTTGTTTATGATCTGTGGCAAGAGGAATTGCAGAGCGGTTTGCATGCCCTCTCCATTGTTGCAAAGACACCATCTGAAGTCTAATCCACTTAGATTTGCACTGAATAGCACCAGGTTTTATTACTTTGTTGTTTCCCCCTCTTAAATTAATCAAACATGAACTTTTCAAAGGATGGAGAGAGGCTGCATTGCTTGAATGCATAGATTACGTTACAATCTTGCGGCTTATCAAACCAATGTTGGAAAAGCTGAAGATTATGTGATTTCATATGGTTGTCTTAATTTTTTCTCAAATTAAGAATTTGTATTCCAATTTGGTTATTAATAAGAGTTAGTTCTGAATATTGGACCTTAATTTGTAGTTATAGCTGCACAGTTAAGTGCATGCATATTGTTCAATGAAGAACTTTATTGGAAAAGGCATGCATTGGTACATAATAATCCAATATTTGAATACTAATTCTTCGCATGAATCTTAGCTAGTAGCTTTATCCTATTATATAAGGCTGATATGGTAGATCAAGGCATGTTCTATCAGAGTTTGAGAACATTCTTACAATGAATGCTACACTTGACACAAACCATCGATGGTAAGTCGGTGCCTGTTTTCTTAGCCAAGACAACTCTGGGAAAGAGAAGCGCTTGTGATTAACCTAGAACACCAATTTAGCAATTAGATCTATGTTATCTATTATACAATGCACTCATGCAATTGGGTAGCATACCTTATGGTTCCCTGAGATTTGGAAAGTGTCTAGGCAAAAAACTTAAAAGGCAGGATTGTTTTAACTTAACCGATTTAATCATTCATGCAGTCGTAAAGTGAGAACATGAGAGTAGAAAACTTTCTAGGAAGCCATTACTCTCTATTATAACTGTAGTAGTGAAGCTGTTCATTTGGCATGGTTGTAAATAATTGTTGACATCTGGGCAAGAGTTTCATCATGACTTATTGTCATTTGGGGAATTAGTGATTGATGGTGACCATTGTGTGCCATCAGTGAAGGTAGTTTTCAGTACTTCTGAAAAATCGATCATTGTTGTTAGTTAATGCTAACTTACTTTTTTCCTTTGGGTGCTTCAATTTTCCTGGATCAAGGGGATTTAGTATAGGCAAACACAAAGATGCTGCTGATGCTGAATTATGATCACAGTCATCCTTTGATATTATTTAGTTATATTCTTGAGTTGTTTTCTCTTCATTTTTTGAGAGTTGTTTTTCTATTAGTAACAATGTGTGCACATCCCAAAAATTTGCATAATTATGTTACATGTTGTTTGGGCCAACCTATCTCAAGTTGTTATTCTTCCATTGGTTCTCTTAGCTGTTTCTTCAAAGCACCATCTATTTACACCAGACATCTGCATTTTGCCCTCTTCACTTTTTGATATTTTGATTTAAAATCAACCATGATTAATTCTCATGCAACCCTGCACAAGCCAACTCCAACATTCATGTCCAGTTTGCACATCACAATCTTGTCACCATAAAAAAAAAAAACAGACTGGGTTATGGTCTCATGAAGGTGACTCCAGAACTATGATTTATCTCAATGTTGCAATTATATATGCTTTGCTGTCACTGTTTAGCATATCGTTTAATGTTTACATCACCATAGACCCTTGTATGTGTGAGGTACACAAAATTTATTACGTGGAGTCCCATTTTTTTACATCATGCAAGTGCCACTTGAAAACAGGAGATTAAAGAACACAGATTTCCACAGTTTGTGGATGAACTTACAGCTCTCAATCCTGTCAGGGTATCTGGACTTATGTATTCTCTCTTCATAGAAAATAATGCAAATATACATGACCCTAAATGGTAAGACTTCCCTCCTGTTGTAGATATCTGGATGTATTTTTTTGCTGTCCTGCCCTCTGCTGTGTGCTCAAAGACTCCACCCCTTTCTTCTTCTCTTATTTGCTTTCTTTTGCCGCACTGCTCCATTCCATTTTTCTGATCCATTGTCCTTGCCTCGAGATATGAAGAGCTGGTTGAGAATGAATTTTTAGCCATTTGCCTTTGAAGGTAATGACCATGCCCAAAATTCATTAGGAAGTTCAGTGAGGTGGATTGGTGGAGAACCTTTCATTAGCTAATTTATAATCCTTCTTTTCTTCTGTAGCATGCCTCTGTTCAGGTACAATTGTAGCCGTCCTCCAACCAGTGGCCGGGCATGATTGCTTGCGGATACTGCAAGCTCGGCGGCCAGTTGGTTGCAGAGCAATTGACCATGCAACAGGATACCATGGTTTAATTTTCACAGCGAGAACTCTATTTTATGGTAGAACATTCGTGCCGGCTTTGTTAGATATCTAATGTACGGTTGATTACCTGAGAAGCTAATTCTATCATGCTTTTAGCTGTGTATAAATGGTGCTATAAATAAAGAGAAGTCTCAAAACATAAGAGGCTGAAGCCATTTAAACGAGGCTTTGAATGAACGAAATTAAAGTTTAATTTTTTTTAAAAAAAAATACTATAAAAAAAGTATTTTAGCTGAACTTTTAATAGAAATATGAGGTTTTTGTGGAGGATGCGTTGCAGGGGCTGGTTTCATAATTTTTTTTTTATGAAAATCGAGAGGAAAGAAATCTTCTCTCAAGAAGCAAATTTTATTAAAATCAAAATAGTTTAAAAGAAAATTGAGGGCACAATGAGAAAGAGAGAATGTGACAAAATCTTTTATGGGATTCCAATGGCTTCTGTAAGCAAGGGTTGCCCCATAAAATGAAGTCAGCAATAATCTTATGAAAGATCAAAGTTGAGGAACTTTTTTTAAAAAAGATCTGAGTTTTCGTCGTTCCATATTTGCTGCATGGAGAGAATAGTTAGCTAGCCTCGGTATTTCCTCCATATCATTGGCTTGGGATTTCAAGATGAAGAAGCATTTGACGAACAAATGACTATCAAACCCATCATCAGCTTCATATAAAACACATCTAATGCTTATCGATCATTCTTTTCCCAATAAGTTATCTCCTCTTTAGAGCTTATTATGATGGGCTAATCAAAGAAAAATCTTTACTTTTTCTGTAATAAAAAATTTTCAAACTAAATTGTAAAAAGGATACATAACGATTTATGAATGCATTAAGAGAGCCAACCCTATATCTAACATAAGATTTTAATCATTTGAAACCATTATATAATGCTGGCTTGGGCTTCTTCTGTTCTACTCTTTGTCCATTATGCCGAACTGGAACTATTTGGAAAGGCCTTACAATTTAACTTGTACTCGGATGTGGTTTGAGCGCTACCTTGGCGATGATCATTACTTTGATTAATAGACTCTCTTTTACTCACTGACATCCAATGGGTTCTCAGTCTATCTTCAGATCTTCAAGTTTACCCATGTCTGTCGTGGGGCCAATCTGGCCACGAATCATTAGGTGACAGAGTTACTGGTTCTTTCTATTACCTTGCGAAATCTTCTCTGACTCACTCGGTGGGATGTCTATCAGCTCAGAATAGTCTGTCTCCTAGGTTTCTGATTCATTGTAAGAAAATATATGGAAAATATAAGAGAAAGATCTTCTTTTCAGAAGAAAAGAAGTAAATTTTGCGAACATTTAGAATAAGTTTTTCAAATTTATCGATGTTCTGTTAAAAAAAATTAGCAAAATAATTTCTTCCAAAAAGTTCCCATGCAATTTTTTATTCATTGAAATAGGCCTTTTTTTTTAATTTTTTATTCGTTTTAGTTGCAATATCACCTAGATTCATCTACTTTGATTAGTCCTTACAAAATTAAGGATCTCCCTTCTTTTATTTTTTCCCTCTTTTGGCCCTCACACTCTTCCTTAAAATTCATACGGGTCCTCAAACTTTTAATTTATCTAATGTAATATCTCATAATATAAAAATAATATATTTTTTATATCATTTTATATATAGTTTATTAAAATTGATGGAATAATTGTATGTGTGATAATTTCATGTAAAAAATCCAACGTTATTAAAACATGAGAAGCTAAAACAAAAATAATAATTAAAAGTTTAAAAATAAAGAATATATTTTTTAAGAAAAAATTAAAAAAAAAATTTAAAAAAAAATCTCCAGGGGCCTCTATCATTAGCTATTTGGTTGGCCTCCATGTGTGAACGATTTGATTTCCCTTTGATTTCGCTCTCCTTTTCACCCTCAGAGCGCGGACCACAGCGGGTAGCGATCTGGCACCTAACCCCGTCGGCCCTTCCCCCGTTTTACTTGCTGGCGCCGCCTTCAAACGCCCCAATCCCGGCCAACCACCGCTTCCTTCAAACAACCTGCAAGGATGCTCCACCGAAACAAACAAAACACTGCATCCCCAGTCCTGACAACCGCCGACTCCAAGCAAGCTGACCCAGACCAAACTCGATATAAATAATAAATTTCCTCGCACCTTCCAGGAGGAGAGTAGAATCCAAAGTCCTCTCGCTGCAAAACCCAGGCTGCCTTTGGCTCTACTCTTTGGAACTATAGTGCAGTTGAAGTCATTTCTGCCGTCCACTTCAAGAGAGGAGAGGTTGGCCCCCACTCTTCCACATGCACCACTGAATGGCCTTTTCCTTCCTCCATATATTCTTCTCCGCCCCTCCTCACTTATTGGATGCCAGTCGTAGAGAGTAGAGCCATTCAAGTTATCTAGCATGCCTCTCTTACTCTTTATACGCCTCCTGTAGCTTCCCCACCTCCAAGAGTTCAGAGATGGCCTTCAACTCCTGTGACATGCTTTACATTCTTCTTAGAAGCAAGTGGAATGTAAGTTTTACTGGATTTTGTTCATGTTTTATGGGTTAAGTTGCCAAGGAAGTGCTGCAGTGACATAATTTTGGGTGCTGTGTAGGTGGTTTGCTGGATGGGTCTGCCTGGCTCCCTGAATGCCATCTAAGATGGTTTATCAAGAGGGTTGATGCGCTTCCTAGTTGGCATTCAGGGAGTCATGCAGACCTTTCAACCAGTCATGGGCATGGCTGCTGGTTTCAGGTGCATTCCTGCTAGACCTTCTCTAATTTGATTTCCAATTTTCTCATGCATGTAATGCCTGTATCTTGGGCGATTGGTCATTGAATGGTAGCATATATATATATATATATATATAGCTCTATCAACTACCATGCAAGAAGGTTTTTTCAGCACTGTTGCCTGGTAATGCTTTGTTCTAAAGGTTCTATTTTCTAAGTTACCTGTGGATGAATAGAATGGCCACAAACTTAAGGCCCAAGGTAATGAGAGTGTACCCACCATTGATATTTCCTTGCAATAGTCGCATCTTCTTTTTCTTCTCACCAGAACATCCACGTATACTTTGCCAGTTTGTTGATCTGAGCATGGTATGTTGACTCAGTTCTTGCAATCCATGCAATCATTTCAGACGCATGATATACATCAGCTGTTGAAATCGGCTAATGAGCCATCAAATGGTGGTATGAGCTGGAAGCATCTCTTGTGTCTTTGTTTTCTAAGGCTTAACATAATATACCTGATGCTTTGCAACATACTATATATTTTCCTCTTTCTTAAGAATATGGAACACATTAAGTATTACTTTGGTGAAAAGAGATTGAGATTCTAGAACACATCTCTTGCTGATTCCTATACAACTAACTCTGGGTAACATGGAAGGAAAACTATTTTGTTAAGAGAGAGACTAGCGTATTAGAATGCACCATAAAGTTCAAACAGTAATAGATTGTTAGAAGTTTAGAATGAAGTTTGTGCAGTCCAAACATGAGAGACTATATCAACAAACCAGACTTATATCCAGAATAGTGTACAACAGTTAAAAAAAAAAAATTATTCAGAGGATCATAAACTGATGTACACCGTAACTGATAGAATGGCATCACATATGTTCAGAAATTATTAGGAAGATTCAGAGAGACAGAAGAGTCTGCTGTGCAACTTTGTCCTCCGTTTCCTAGCGCACTTTCTGCTACACTGACCACCAGAAATTGAGGCAATGAGAAATGATCATGATTGACTCTTCAAAGACCGAACTCACCCTAAAATCTTTTCCTCACAGGATGAAATAACAAGCATCATGTCTTTAACTGCAAAAATACTTCCTTCCATACGCATGCTAGTGATGTGAAGTTTAAAAAGAAGTTGGAGATTTTTCAGAAAATCACCCTTTTTTCCTGCAAAAATATGTGACCTTATGATTATATGGATGGAAACCATGAGAAAGTATAAGATAGCTTGCAATAAAACTGGAGGTCACTTTAATTGGAACAACTAGTACATGACAATTCATAAAACCATTCAGAATTATTGCAAAAGGGCCTAATGATTAAGGTTATGGCGTTCAAATTGTAAAAGAAAGATCCACTGGTGGTTTCTGTTCCCACAATTCATTGTAATGAAATAAGGCAGTAGTTTACCACTGCTTTGCTTAAGAAACCAAAAAAAGTTTAGAGAAAACGAAAGATCTTTGGTAGTCCTTGACCAAGTTCTCCCCCATAGATATTTAACAATCCACTGGTCTCTATTCTGGTTTCAATAATGGTGAGCAATCCTCTAGTAAATAAGTATCGCTCTCTCTCTCTCTCTCTCTCTCTCTCTCTCTCTCAATATTTGTGTATACATCCATATTTCTTTATCATTCTATCTGTTGTATATTAGCATGCATAACAGAAAAGTAGGATGGCATTGTAGATGGTCAGTCTTCCATTGAAGGAAAAAAAATCCTTCATCTATTTGATGTCACAGCATATTTGGATGCCAATCTAGTGGTTCGGCAAGGTTACACTTGACGCCAGAATCATTGACTTGCAAACAAAGAAGATATGAAAATTTTGAAAATTTAGCCCAAAAGAAAAAAAAAAAAAAAAATCCCAGCTTTAAAACGTGAAGGAAGAAGCATGGTCAAAAGTGACAAGCCACCATCAAGTTTCAGTGACATTTGAAAATACAAGCGGCCTACCTAAACTGCAACATTCATGTGCATAAGGCTACTAATTTCATATAGGCTAAAATATATCTATAGTCCTTAAACTTTCGCTCAAATTTTATTTTAATCATCAAATTTATATTTGTTATAATTTAATTTTTCATGTCTTAAGAATATTACACTATATATGAGATTATTTAAAATTAGCTAAATAATTAACATACCATCCTGACACAAATGTCATATATTCTATCAATTTTAATTGATCTTATGTAATGAGATATAAAAAATGTAACATATTTAAAATATAAGAGATTAAACTGTAACAATTAAAAGTTTTAAAAACTAAAATAAATTTGGAGTGAAAGCGATTTTTTTTTGGATCAAAAGCAAATTTTCGGCACACATGCATGCATGGGGTTGCACTGTGCCTACATGATGGGGCTTCCTCTGTGGGCTCCATAGTTGTAGCCTCATCCTTGACTTTGGATTCTAACCAACCCTATGAACCACACTTGCTTCCAAGCTTTATTCCAAAAGACAACCAAATTGATCAAATCAACAACGAGTGCAACGTGATTCCTCTACTCTCCTTCTGCTTACAAATATCATACTTAAATTAATGCACGCCAATAAGAAATCTAGAATTGAAGTAGGTGACATTGGATGCTTTCATAAAAAAGAGAAAGGACAACATCTATATCAATCAAGAATTGGCTTTACTTGAACCAGTTAACATCCATATCTAACCTTGATGGTGGCATGCCAACATATTTCTTGATATTATGTTTGGTTGCAAAGAGAATTGCATAAAAACTTGCTTTTTTGAGTTGTAATTTTTTTTATTTATTTGGATGGAAATTTGATAAATTTGAAAAATTCATTACTGTATTTTGGATCTTTTTCTATTTCATTCCATGAAAAAAATCTAACTTTTATTTTTCCTTAACATTCTTATAACCAATCATATGCTAAAAAGAAAAGTCAAAGGCACACTTATAGGAAGATTTATCAAATCATATAACAAAACAATTGGACAGGACAAAAGGAAATGAAAGAATAAATACACACAACATATATATATATATATATATATATATATAGAGAGAGAGAGAGAGAGAGAGAGAGAGAGAGAGAGTAATTTTTTTGATAATTAGAGAGAGGCTAATCATGACATAGTTAAGGGTGGCAATTTTGGACACAAGCCATGAACATGACTTGAAACCGATATGAAATTAGTGGGTTGGGATTGAGCATAAAAGGATTCGCATCAAAATTAGGTTGACTCATTGGACATGATTAATAAACAAGTCAGATCCTGCAATTGATTCAATTATTAAACAGATCAATTCGTGTAAATCGACCCGCCAACCTAAATATGACCCACCATACCTATTTATTTAAGTTAATGGCATTTTAATATATAATTACTTTATAAGTGAATTGGTATTAAACATGTTACATAGGTTATAAAATTACACAGATTATATGGGTTATACGATTTATATAGGTTAAACGGGTTATATGAGCCGTGTCGTGCAACCCATATAATATATGGGTCAATTTTTAATTGATCTATTTGTCATTATACTTTAAAGTTGATTCGATTTATTTATGACCTATTGAAACAATTTGCCATTACTAGACATAC
Source organism: Metroxylon sagu (assembly GCA_017589505.3). Classification (NCBI taxonomy): domain Eukaryota; kingdom Viridiplantae; phylum Streptophyta; class Magnoliopsida; order Arecales; family Arecaceae; genus Metroxylon; species Metroxylon sagu. The sequence goes on along the minus strand of JACVBY030000603.1, from coordinate 1,805,967 downwards.
TACGAGTGAAAATATAATTTTTGTCCTCAAACCTTCACTCAAAATTCATTTTGGTCCTCATACTTTTAATTGTTATAGTTTAATCTTTCATGTTTTAAGAACAATGCATTTTTAGCATTCGTTATTTGGATCAGTTAAAATTGATGGAATAACTGAGGTACCATTTATATTTCTAATTCAAATGGCTTAAAGAAAAGATTAAGCAGATCTTTAGCAACAGCAATTAGAGGCCTACGAGGAGCAAAGGAGGATCTCTTTGATCGATACGAAATTGAAGCTCAAAGGTGTAGATAAGAGTATATAATAGTTGAATTTCATGAAAGTTTTCTTTATGATACAACACTGAGTCATTTCATTTTTAATATATTGGTATGAAAATTTACCATCCAATCCGGCCGCAGTATTGAGGGCCTTGGAGTGTTTCTTTTGATCGACCATGGGAGCCTCATCACTCACTGCCTTTTCCTTGCAAGGATAACAGCATTTGTGAGTGAGACCATCAAAGTAGTACAACTAGATCTTCGGCAAGTCTTCATTTCTCTTGAGGACAGAGCTAGCGGTCCTGCCGATCTGCCAACCTTCTTCCCCTGGACGCAGATGGAAATTTTGATGGGTGGCTCGTAACGTCCAAGTGACCTCAACTCTAATCAATGGTCCGCTCGCTCTGGAAGAAGTAAATCGGCATTGGTTAAAATATACTTTTTGATCCTCAGACTTTCGTTCAAAATTTAGTTTGCTCCTTAAACTTTTTATTATTGTAATTTAATTTATATTTCTAACTTCTATTATATGAGATATATTAAAATTGGCGGAATAGCTTAGGTGTCAACTAAAAATGGGTACGAACTGGATAGCCTGTAGGCCAGCCGGAGTTCAGTCTTAAAAAATTTTAAGACTTGAATCATGATTTTTGGCCTATAATGCCGGAATAGGCCTGATTTTTTAGGCCCATTTAAATTTAAAGCTAGGTCAAGCTTAGCAAAATAGGTTCAATTTGGTTTGACCCGGCTTAAGAATATATACAGAGAGAGAGAACATTAGATTAGGTTTAAGTCCTAAAGACTTAGAATGCTAGAAAAATAAGTTCAATCCAATATCAATTTCTTTCAAGTTACTTTTTCTATTATAATAATTAAAAAAATACTTATAAAAAGTACGAGTCGAATTGGACCGGTTCCAAGTCCCGAGAGATTTCTATAGAACCAAGCTTGAGCTAGCAATATTTAATCCTAATTCAGATCAGATTGAAATTTAGCTCAGCTCAATATCTTAAGCTACCTTTTTACCCTTAGTCCGATCTGTTCAACCCATACCTGCAATTAGTACCATTCTGATAGGAACACATGGAGACTTTCTCTTATTGAATGCCAATTAATTTTAACATATCTTTTGAAAGAGAGTGTCAAAAATTTAACATTTTTAAAATATAATCATATTATAAAAATTAAAAATTGAAGAATTAAAATAAATTTTAAATGAAAGCCTGAGGAACCGTGGCTGCCCTAAGGCCACGGGTGAGTTCTCTTCGCCTCGCCTCTTCGTTGCCATTTCTTCAAAGGCTGGCTTCTTTGTTCTATTTTCCACGTAACACTGGCTTGTACGAGCCCACCAGCCAGCTTCCCAACTGACACCCCTTGACATCGTCGTCCGAGGTGAGTCCAGAGTCGTCCGACCTGATCTTGGTATCACAAGAGGGTGACAAATATTCTTTTAAACAAGTTGATTATGATATCCTAGATAGTTAGCTAAGCATTTGATCCAATTGACTTAATTTCCTGATACAATAATTTGTTCTAGGTGTGAATACCTTATACATGCACGGGATTATGAAATACATGTCAAAAGCTTGAACTTAGCTCAAATGAAATCCATAGCAATGCACAATAATCAAACATCTCGCACAGGTCTTGCAGCCCTGTTTACTGTGTCCACATGGAAAATTCTTTTCTAATTTATCTTCCATCAATTGCCCATGGTAAGCAAGATATATATATATATATTGGAAAGAAAGAGGGAAGGTAAGGAAGGACAAAAAAAATAAAAATAAATTATAAAACTTTTTTAATAATTTCATGATAAATTCAAATATTTCTTTTTTTTAGAAAAAAAGAAAGGAGAAAGGCGTCAATTGGTATGGCAATAGGCATGGTAGGATGGGGTTGGGGATTCCAGTCCATGTCTTCATTATCATCAAAAAAAATAATTCTTATTACCGCTCCATCTTCATAAATGAAATTTTTTTTTTTCATTCTCTACGGGGATGATAAATTCTCATTCTCACCCCATCTCCATTCCGTCCTCATCTCCACCCCACCCCCAATGACGTATATGAATTTTCAGGAAAAATTATGAAATTAATAATATAGCTGAAAAAAATTGTATAAGAGGTGACTGATATAAAAAAAAATTAAAGATGATGGAAGATAGAGATTAAGGTTGAGAAATAACTTTAATATATATTTAATATATGTAAGGATAATTTTATATATTAAAATATATAAAAATATTATAGTATTTAAATATAGATAAGACGGAGATATACTTATTTTCGTTCCTACTTTGTTTCTATCAGTAGAGATAAAAATAATCTCAATCTTATCTTCATCTTCATAAAAGATGAAAAACTTTTGTCTCGAATGTGATGGAACGAGATGAGTCTTCAATTCAATTTACAGATTGAAATTGATGGAACGAGATGAGTCTTCAATTCAATTTACAGATTGAAATTGCCATCCGTAAACTTCACCATCATCATATCAACAACTTCATGAGTCATGACAAGGCATGTTGGCGGAGCCTCACAGGGACAAAGGATTTGACTGACCCAATGGCCTTTGAAGGCCAACTCCAACTTGGTTGTCAGGACAAAATTCTTCTTCCGTCCTAGCAAGGGCAAGCCCCTCTCTTCTGATTGGCACATCAGCTCTATCTAGCATGTTTAGCTTCATCACCAGGTTAGAAATGGAATCCATTGGCAGACTTAGTGGATATTTTCCGCTCATTAGGAACTAAAGTTGATGTATCCATCATCACACGGCACACCAATGAATCCTACCAACTTTTACTGTGGAAAAACACTGCTCCTCATATAACGTAGCACCATCTTTCATCTTTCGCTTTCGGGGTCAATAAAAGTATCTCTTTCTTTTTCCTTCAAAAAAGAACCAATCTCTATTAAACAAAAAAAAAGGTGGTGAGACTTAGACAAAATAAAACACCTTTCCATCATCATCGTCGGAATCTCTTGCTTAATTAATATTTTTTTATATGAACATTGCTATGGAATCCATGTTGCACTGAGAAAGTGTCAGCTCGGCATGGCGCAAGGCAGAAGGGATTTGGTGATGCTCTAAACACAGTGCCATTGAGCCTGATAGATGTGAGCAGAGTTGGCTCATATTTAGAATGTGAATATGTAAGGGCTAACAAAATTAAATATAACATGCAAATATATATATATATATATATATATAAATCTTAAGTAAGTTTGCATCATAAATATGCTGATACGATTATTATATAAAATAATCGTATTACACCATGAATTAATTCATCAATCCGAAAATGATTTGTTTAAGATCAATTTAATTGTTGATATATCAAATGGATCATGTTAAGCAAGTTAGATTGTATATATTTATGTTAAATAAATAATATCTATTTATGTTAAGCGAGCTATGACATATTAATCTAATAGATTTGTTTATTAAATGGATTATACATACTGTATCATACTATCATTTAAGTAATCATATCGTGTTTGTATTTAAATTTTTGATAAATTAATTAATCGTATCATATTCGTATCGATCCATGTATTTTATACCTTAGGTTTGATATGACACAAATATATGTATTTCTACTCCTAAATATCTAGATGACATGAAGTTGGTGCTTTCAATTTTAATTTTAGTGTGTATAGATTGGCTCCAATTTTATGGCAACCAAGTCTAACTCAATGGATAAGCATGGTTATATTTTGGCCCTAGCTGCACCTTAAAAATTTATCAGTGGTGAATATTATTCAGTGGCCATTAGAAAGCAGGTGGTTGTTTCATCTCGCTTTCATCACTTAAATCAGTGGAACCTTACACTAGCTTCTTTTTTTCTTTTTCTTTTTTTCAAATCCTTATTTTATTTCTGACTGTAATTTAGTTGATGGACCCAAAGTTTTGTTGTTGGTAGTGACATGTTGATATTGAAATGGAGAAAATTTGAGCTTTGGAGACTGCTTTGATTTTTATTGTCTCCATCTTACCCAAGTAGCATACGATTTTGACGACGTCACTGAATGGGCCACTGGCAAAGCCTTGGGTTGGAGGTTCTGAGCTGAAGTGTGTGGTTCTTATACGCTTGACTGACTTGTGATGGCTATGGCTGGAATTGTCTATGTGAGTCTTTATATCAAGGCAGCTAGCATGGTTGGATCATTGCCAGCTGCCATGCCTGCTATAAATCAATCTTTTTCTTGCGACAACCAAGCCTTTGATCTGGTCATCTTGGGCGACTTGCTCTGTCCTAGCACTCGAGGTCTTAGTCTTACATATCAAGGGCTTCTCTTGGATTGGGTCAGGTTTCGTAATTTTATTGGCTTTGATTGAAGATATCTGCTTAGATGGTTTATGGCCACCTTTTTTTTAAAAAAAAAGTATGTTTTTTTTTTTTTTTTTTTTCTTCCTTCTTTCTTCTGGAGTAGTATTTTACAAGAATTCACTGGTAGGTCAGTTCTGGATGAGAAAGGATAAGTCTTGTTGTGTCCAGATGGATTAGGTTCAAGCAAAATAGGCTCAGCTAAGCCATTTTGAGTTACCAATGGACTCCATTACAACCTCTAATATCAGCACCCCTTTGTTACAAGCCCTTTTGCAAGCTGAGAAAAGCTAGAAAACTGGAAAAGAGACAAATATGGAGAATAATTGGCATGGCTTATACTTTTTCATTATATAATATCAAATTATGGTCCAATTAAATTTGTTCAACTTGTGGAACCATCAAATATCTTCAATTTCCTTTGCTCTTGCAAGCTTTGCCATTTCAATTTCTAAACTCTAGCAAACCTAATTTACCATCACCCATGTTTTAAACTCCTCATGCCATGTACACTAAAAGTTTTTAATTTATGATCAAAATATTGTAATAATGGCCATGACTCAAACGAAAACATACCATGTCAGTAATTATCATGTACCATATGATGATGCTAGCATGGCAACCTAATATTGATATGAGTCCTTCATATCATATGGTACAGCAAAACAAACAACTGCAAGAGAACACAAGAAGTTCAACTTTGATCATATAACTTATGTTAGTATATTGGTATATTAGTTAAAAATTTCAGGAAAGACTCCTCTGGTTACCTTATGATAATATAACTTATAACAAGAAGATGCATCAATTCTTGTTCTCTTTAACTTCTACATCCATCAACATACTTAACCAAGGCTTGAACAGAAGGCATTAGAATGTTCCATGAAACATGATACCTTAAAATTTCATCTACTCACAGGCAGACAAACAGACCAAAGCCACTTCCAAAACAAACAAAAACGAAGCGTTAATCTGAAACCTTACATAAACTTAAGAAGACATATGCAAGTCCCTTGCAACCACCACACCCCATCTGAAGATCTTGTCACAAACCTCTGAGTTTTAACAACCAACACCAACGTCCATCACTAGAGAGGAGCCTAGAAGCATCCAATCTTTGTGATGCCTCCTACAAAATGGTGCAGGAAGGGTTGTAGCTGGGATAGGATTGCACCACTGGGTAGGGAGGTGGGTATGGCCAAACCCACTTGACTTCACTCTTCGCTTCTTTCTTCTCATCCTTTGCTGTAACACTAACCAGCTCGGCAAAGCCCATACGTTTCCTAAGCGCTGTCGTCAAGGCGACCGAGTCGACTCCATCGCCCTCCACCACGACTTTGTCCCCTTGGACTGACGCAGATGTAACTCCTGCCATGCCATCATCCGGAAAGGCCAATTATATATAACAAATCCTATTCAAGATATCTCCAAGGAACTTTGGAACACACAGAGAGAGAGAGAGAGAGAGAGAATTTTTCTAACTAAAACTAAAGTTGACACCAGACTTCATCAACTTGTTTAGCGAACAATAAATTCTTGACTCCGTGGAAATAAATTAAGGTAGGAAGACTCAGAAATATAACCATTTCTGAAGAAAAGATAAAACAGAGTCATTCGATTTAATTGGCATGCAAGCTTAAGGACTAGTAGTTCCTTTTAGAACATGACTGAAAGATATTCTTTTGTTAAACGACTCTTCTTTGGTGCAACTCAAGCAACCGCTCTCCTCTTTCCCTTTTTTCCTCAAGCAAAAAGACATGCAGACCAACCCAGTAGAGAAGCCAAGAAACTAAAGAGAAACGAACTAGTCTGAGTCTCTCTGGTGTGGATGGGGGAATTAACATCCTCTCTCTCTCTCTCTCTCAAAAGGAGTAGTATGTGTGTGAGAGAGAGGACACCGATATGATGGTAATATTTAAAATAATCAGTGGGTTCGAAGGTGTTACCTTGTGATTCAACAGCAATCTGCAGGGCTTTCGAGCGCTTCTTCGCGTCCTTCATCGAGACCTTCATCACTATTTTTTGCTGCAGCAGAGCAACTTATGATATCAGATCATCTGAATTCGCTTGAAACTTATCTTCATCTCTACTTCAAAGCAAAGTAAAAAAACCGACCCTTAACGCCAAATATAAGCTTACCTTCGCCATCCTGGGAAATAGGGGAGGTTGTTTGGGCTATGCGTGTCGAAGTGACCCTGAACCCTTGGAACTTCATCTTGCCTCCTTATGTGGAGAGGAATGGGGCCCTCCGAGCGCATGGAGGGGTTGCAAGAGGGGACGACGGGAAAAGTCATAGGGAGACTTTATTAGATATTACGAATTTTTTTTTGATAAAAAACATCACTCAAAATAACAGGATTTGACTTATCAAGATAAAATTAAATATATAAACAGAAGTATATTTGAATTCATATCGATTGATTACCCTTTAAAGTCGAACGGTTGACCTTCCAGATCAACACGTCTACTTTAGAGAGAATCCTTTATTTTCTTTCAATATTTTCTCTCTGACGATGGGATGTCAAAAAGAATGTTTCTATTCGTGCAATATGGGAATGATGGATGTCAAAAAGAATATTTTTATTCGTATAATATGGGGATCATGACCGCTATATATATATATATATATATAACCTAATTTTATTTCTATTTTAATTCATCATAAAAATAAAAATAATTTCTTGAGTCTCTATACATTAAAGATTCACACCTTATTAGATACATTAAAATTTAAATTACTAAATACTTAATTAATTACTTTTAATTAAATTTAAATTTATTTAATAATATATAATATATAATTATTTATATATAAGCTTAACATTGAATTGAATTAATGATCTAACAGACTCAAAGGTTGGTGGAAGAAGCTTCTTCCAGTCAAATCTTTCCCATCCATGAAATTGTTAGTGCTTGGAGATGATACACGACGGCAAGCATAAGAGGCCAAGTCTAATCCCACTTGCCAACGGGACGGACTAATTGCTCGACGACCACCACATCCTGGCTCTAGTGTCCCAAGAAAGATATATTTCAGTTTGACTTGAATCAAGTGAGAAAACCGTGTTCGAGCTAGAGGGCGGTGATTGGTGGAGAGAGAAGAGGAGCAAAATGAAGAATTTGGAGTTGGTGCAACATGTATTTATTTTATAAGCTTTTCAATTAAATCCCACATCGCCCAACTAGAAACATTATTGCAGGCTTATAAAATAATGTTTTCAATTATAACAAACGTCGCAGCCCCACATCAAGCGGTGAAATAAAGAAGGGGAATGCAGCGCAAAAATAATGGATGGGGTTGTAGAAAGAGCAGGTTGAAGGCTAGTGATCATAAATTTAAGCGCGAACTACGCTCGACGTTTTGTGCTAAAATTCAGCACGCACGAGGACCTGTCTCTCTCTCTGTGAAAGGTGTGTCTCTTTTATATGCGCAGCAGCGCTAAAAAGAAAAAAATAAAGAGCTGCAACTTGCCAGGTTCAAGGAGACAGAGATAACTCGGTAAATGGTTAAAACGTAGCGTGAGATCTTGAATTACTAATCACGTAAAATGAAATGACGCGGTGAAGGCAAACGAGCGTCGCATCGATGAGCAGAGAAATCGAATCCTTTAACCGAAGCGTGAAAAGCCCTTTTTAGTCTCCTTCTCGGTGGGAGGTTCTTTTCAAACTATTTCTTTTTTTTTTTTTCCAAAAAAAAAAAAAAAAAAAAAAATAGTGACATGAACTTGGTACCGTTTCTGTGGTCACCCGTGGATTTTATGGATCGATTTTATAATAATTAGTGATTACGTTTTTATTAAGAATCTTCAAGTTAGATGCATGAATTCATTATCTTAAAAGGTTGAAATCCTTAAATACATTGAATTAATCATAAGAGATAAATGATGGGTAATTAGCTGGAAACTTAATCAGTGATTTAAGTTTTTATATTTTTTTCTCACTTTAGGTAAGGTTAAACTAATCTTATTCCTGCTGAGTAGTTACTACTCCCGGACCGACTTAATTAAAGCCGAATCAAAAGTTAAATATAATTTATTCAGGCCAGGTAGGATGCCCTTGTCTCATTCAAAAAGCCTCTTTTAAATCATTGCAACGATGGCCACCTCCAACCCAATCCCAATTCTAACAACCACCATCAAAACCTCTTACAATCACGGACACCTGTGCAGCAACCGACCGTATGCCACGTGTCTCTAGTTAAATCGAATTGCAAAAGTTCCTTTCTAAAGCTACACGCATATGATCCCGCACCCGTTTTCTCTCTCTTCTACTTTCCCTTTTTATCCGTTACACTGCTAGCTAACCACCACGCTCTCTCTCCCCCCTCTCGCCGGAGGCCCTTCCAATTTCCCCCGGGCCCTCTAATCTCTCTTTAAGTCTAGTTCTCAGAAGAGAAAATCCATCAAATCGATCTAAAAATCCAGCATTTGGGGGGAGAAATGGCTGCATTCCGCTGGGTTTCAGCTCTGGTGCTCTATTTGTTCCTCCAAATCCAGGGATCGGTTTTGATGGTGGATGCGGCCATCGGGGTGAACTGGGGGACGCTGGCGTCCCACCGGCTCCAGCCCTCCATTGTTGTGGATCTCATGAAGGAGAACAGGATCTCCAAGGTGAAGCTCTTCGACGCCGACCCGACTGTGGTCCGAGCTCTGGCAGGGAGCGGCATTCAGGTGATGGTGGGCATCCCCAACGACATGCTCGGGATTTTGGGCACTTCGCCCGCCGCTTCCGATCTCTGGGTTAGCCAGAACGTGTCCAGATATGTGGTTAAAGGCGGCGTAGACATCAGGTATCTTTCGGTGTTTTTGGTCTCAAATCTTGATAGGTTTTGCTCGAATCTTCGCTGCGTGGCCTTTTCTCTATTATTGACGAAATTATTTTATATTTATCCATCTGAATGGTGATTAGTTCGTCCGTGTTTTAAAAGAATGATAGAGTTTTTTTTTTCTTTTTTTTAACCTTTCAATTCTTTGGACATTGGGCCGTGTGCTGGGTATTGAATGCGTTCTAGTTAGGGCATTGAGAGATTCAAATTGTGGAGGAAATAGCATTGGTGCCCTCTTTAGGGATAAGTCATACTGTTGAGATTAGGATTTCTAAAAGGTTCTGTGCTACTATCTACAGTGGAATCTTCATGAATTTTTGTCATGCTTTGGACTCTAGGAAATGCCAAATGCAAGCAGGAGCGTGGACACAGGAGTGAGTGGAAAAACTGTAGGGTTTAGAGAGATGCCAAAACAGGAGCAATTCAGTTCTCATTCTGTATTCTACCGTTCTTGATCCTTTGCATGAGCTACCTCCCCGTTGATTTGCTGTCAGAATAATTTGTAAAACCCTAAATGCCCGGGATAATGTTAGCCTTCCAGAATCTTGTGATGTGCATGCATGGGTTGAGCGAGCTGAGGAGATGTGATGAGAAGAGAAATTACCGGGTGGAGTCATGGGTACTTGCTTGTCCTGCAATCCAAAGAAATTTGAGATTCTGAAAGTCACCTTTCAATAAGGTTTAATATCCTTAAATCTTGAGATTGCAGATGGACGGCCTCTCCTAATCTCCTCTGAATCCTGTCTCTGCAACATTGTATTCTTATACCTTTGTGTCAATGTGGGAGATATCGCACAGGCAAGGGACTGATGCATCCTGACGGCTCCTGAAAACCGTTTTATAGATTTCCTTTTCATATGTACATGCCAAGGAGCCCCATATAGCATTATCCAATGTCAAACTCAGAATATAAACCATTAGTGCAAATTTGAAAAAGCCCATAAGATAGACATTTCACTCAATAATTTTCTCTGATTTTATTTACTTTATATTGCTAATATAATCTAATATTAAAAGAAACTAATCTTGCATGCTATATTTTGAGGCATCTAATTAGTTTTTGTATATCTGCAGTAATAGAGAAGTATCACCCGGTATAGTCTGATTGATTGATACATCTAATCGCTTAATTAACGTACAATTTTTTGTTATTTTGGTTGTGCATAAATTGTTGCAGGATCATTGCTTTACAGTGTTGCAGAAATCATATCATTAGGAAAAAAATGTAATAGATGCCATGATTGCTCTCATATCATGTCATTAGCATGCTATTTGTAAGCTGATACTGTTTGCTTGCTGAATTAGATGGACCTGACCTATTTTTATGTGCATGTTCTACTGATTTTTTTACGTTAGTATTATATCCATCTTAATTTACTCAAAGAGAATTTTATACTCTAATATCTATATCAACCTATCATGCAGCCTTTTTCTCATGATTGTTGCATCCATTCATTCTAGATTCATTCACAGGAATGCAATAATAGGATGTTTACTGCTGCCATACAGCATTTATAGTTCCCTACCTGATAAAATTTTTGTATGTTATGATCAAAAGTGCTCAGGAGTTGTGGGGTGCTGTACGATATGAACATGATCTAGATGATGTTCAGGTCAAATAGATCACAGTCAAACTTTAACCTCCACATGATGGTAGACAAATTCCTGAACCAAACTTCATAGAGAAGTTGGAACAGATGAACCATCCCAAATGAGGATGACCAAGTATCTGCTTTAATAGACTAGCTTCTTCGAACCTGGTTAGGCTCTGCCAGCACTTTCAGACATTACTAGGAACATTAACACTTACGACAGCTTTCGACTCCCTCCATTCATTTTATTATTTTTTTTAAAAAAATGTTAGATCATCTGATGTTTGCGAAGAAGGACATCTCCTCCCTTTATTATTTCATTGTTTTTAATAAATTTCTTATGTTTCTAATTTAATAACTCCTCCCTTTTTCATGCCTTCTTTATTCGTTTGCCTTCTTGGTCAGGATGTTTGGAATCCTTAAAATTCTAAATATTCAGAATTTCTATGGGAATCACTAGGAGAAGACTTATTTTCTTCTCTTCTTTCTCTAAGAAAACCTTCTTTGCATATCTTCTCTCTCTCCATTTCATTTTTTTTCCTACTTTGTTGTTCTTGTTGTTATTGTTATTGTTATGGGGTATCGGCATTAGAGATCATTGTGTTTATGTTCCCCTTTATGATTGTACATGTAGACAGGCTGAAACTCATAGGACTATTTGCAGTGTTGCATTGACACAGGCATAAGGATCAGTTTCAGAAATGTATCTGGGCATGGGATTTGCATGAGGAGAAAAGGAGACATGGGAACCATAGAGAAAGTAATTGTTATACCTAATTTACATATTTATTTTTAAAAATATTATATACTAGGAAATAATAATCCATATTATTTGTTGAGGTGTTTTAATATGCATGTTCTTCATCCAAAATCAAAAATTAGCTCAAGGGTTTATTTCAACACCCAAATTCTTAACCAGGTTCTAAGAACAACTAAAGCCCACTTCTGATATCATTAAAAGAAGTTGGACTCACTGTTGGAAGAACTTGACTCTCCACCAATTCCTGGAAACTACAACCAAAGAATATGATAGGCATTTAAGCAATTAAAGGATATGACACTACAACAACAATGACGACAAAGTTTTAATACCAAACTAGTTGAACTCACCTACATGAATCATTTTTCTCTATTCTATTCAGTTTAGAATTATATTTTTTATAAGATACAAAGATTTTAAATCTTTCCATATTACTTCCTTTCATGTAATTTTCAGTCCATTTTCACCTTTTTTTTCTTTTACATGTATTAAATCACTCCTTCATACCAGTGCATTTCTATATTTACATTGTAAATGTGCAAACCATTTAAGTCATTCTTTCTTTAATTTGTCCTTCATTGGTGCAACCTTCATCTTTTATGAATAATTTCATTTTTTATTCTATATTTTCTTATATTACTACACATCATCTCAACATTTTTATTTCAATTACATTTATTTTGTTTGCATGTAATTTTCTGATTGCACAACATTCCGTATCATAAAGCATAGCCAGTCTTATGATAAATATCTAAATGTCTTTTGTGAATATGAAATAATGGATACATATCCATAAGAATTCTTTTAGCTGAATGTGAGAATCCAGGTTACACAGTTTAAGTGTCTAAACATCTGATATGAATCTCATATCCATATGAATTCTTTTAGCTGGATGTGAGAATCCAGGTTACACAGGTTAAATATCTAAATATTTGACATGAATCTGAAATCTTGGATACATATCCGCATGAATTCTTTTAGGTAGATGTGGGAATCCAGTTAAGACAGGTTATTTGTATCTTGGCACTGGATCACTGCTTCACCTGTACAAAGGAAGCAATGAGCCATGCCATGGTTCATTATGCCTTGAAACATAGGCTAGCCTACACTTTTCTCCAAATTTATTAGTTATATTGCTGATTTATTTCCATACTTTAATGAACTAGCTATAGTCATGTCTCGATTGTCTCTGAATTCCTTGCCAAACTTCCTAACCATGGTTGTCATTGATTTAAATTGATTGTGCTAAGGCATGGGTTTAGACGTGATTGCCCTATTTGTATACAAAAACAATAGTAAAATGAACTAGGATCTGTGGAATCTGAGAGCCATAATATCATTCATGAGTGAAAGGATTTATAATATATTTTGAGAAAGCTTGCTTCTCCGGCTTCCCTTCATAATTGAACTGTCTGGTGGTTTACAGAAATCTGATTTTCTAATTGTTTGTTTAGTATACATTTGCTAATGTTCGGTCACTTTTGGACTAGCATTAACCATTTTACCATTGCATTGAACACAGGTACATAGCTGTTGGCAATGAGCCCTTCCTGTCAAGCTACCAGGGGCAATATCAGTCCCTGGTTCTTCCAGCAATGCTCAATATTCAGCAGTCATTGGCAAAAGCAAACCTGGCAGGTTATGTAAAGCTTGTCGTCCCTTGCAATGCCGATGCTTATCAGGCTGCAACACTTCCTTCTCAGGGAGCATTTCGACCAGAGCTGACTCAGATTATGACCCAGCTGGTCTCTTTTCTCAACTCCAATGGATCTCCATTTGTCGTCAACATTTATCCTTTCCTTAGTCTTTACCAGAGCTCAGACTTCCCTCAAGACTACGCCTTTTTTGGGGGGTCCTCACACCCTGTAGTTGATGGCCCAAACGTGTACTACAATGCCTTTGACGGCAATTTCGACACCTTGGTGGCTGCTCTTACTAAAATCGGCTTTGGGCAGATACCTATAGCAGTTGGTGAAGTGGGCTGGCCAACAGATGGAGCACCAAGCGCAAATCTGAGTGCTGCAAGGGCCTTCAATCAAGGCCTTATCAGTCATGTCTTGAGTAACAAAGGGACTCCTCTGAGACCTGGGGTTCCCCCAGTGGATGTATATCTCTTCAGTCTTCTTGATGAAGAACAAAAGAGCATAATGCCTGGGAATTTTGAGCGACACTGGGGTATTTTTTCTTTTGACGGTCAGGCTAAGTACCCCTTGAACCTTGGACTGGGTAATGGTGGATTAAGGAATGCCAAAAATGTTCAATATCTTCCATCCAGGTGGTGTGTGGCCAACCCGTCTCGAGATCTTGATGGTGTTGCAAATCATCTGAAGCTGGCCTGCAGTGTTGCTGATTGCACCAATCTCTTATATGGAGGATCGTGCAATGCCATTGGAGAGAAGGGAAATATCTCGTATGCTTTCAATAGTTACTATCAGTTACAAAAGCAGGATTCACGGAGTTGTGATTTTGATGGGCTTGGAATGGTTACATTCCTTGATCCTTCAATTGGTGACTGCCGCTTTCTTGTTGGAATCAGTGATAGTAGTTGTTCTAGCATTGGTTGCGGAATATTTTGTGGGCTGTGGATTGTGACCTTGTGGGTATTGATGTATCTTAAAATTTTGGGTTCTCTGTAATGTGTGACGCCCCTTCTGGGAGTTGGTCCTTTTGTACTCACACGGAGGGGAATAGAGAGGGTACCATAGTTTTTCATCCATTTGTCTTGTAGCAACCGTATGGAGGCTTAAACTGTGGGATGGGACCCAACAAATCACAATCCTCTATACTTTTCTTCGCATTGTTTTCTCAGAAGACGAAAGGGACGGTGGATTTTGCTTTATATGGTTGTACAGGCGAGTACCAAAGTAACTGAAGCTTTGATTTGAAGGATTTGCTAAAGCTCAACCCCAGCTCGGTCCATCAACTTCCAAGCCACATACATCTCTACCTAAAGAGGCTCCTCTGGCTGCATGGGAGTTGGTGAGCTTTGAAGGGAGCGAGCGGTGCTTGCGGTTGATGGTTTGGAACTGGTCCTCAATTTCAGCTAGGTCAACATTTTGGACTAGCTGATTCCAAATTCATGTGGATAGACTCTCGATTTCTTTCTGATAAGTGTGATCGATCTTTTTTTTTTTCTTTTTTTCTTTTTTTTTCTTCTTTTTCCTCTGGCTTTGAGGATAAGAGAAGAGACTAGGTCGGTGCTTGTCTTCCCTTTCAGCAGCAATCAAAGATATCTGCGAGACTAAAACCACCAGTATATTATTAGGCAATAAAGTAACTATAGTCCAACAAAGTGGTCATCCCACGTACCCGTTATTCGCTTAGCTCCAATTCTACTTGCATGGATGGTTTGAAAATAAAGCAGAAGACGTTAGATAACGTAGAGTGGAGCGAGAAATTTTCTTCTATAAATAGCCTTGGTGGGAGAAGGTTTTCATACTCATCTTGGAGTTTGAAAGGGAGGCAAGGATGAGGAAGGACACTCTTATAGCTCTTATCGCTTGGCTCTTGGTGGTGGCTTTCTTCGTGGCCGCCGCCCGAATTCAGGCCCTGGAGCACCAGATCGATTCACTGCGTAAGTCTCCAAGCTATTTTAACCCATGTTCTTATATCCTTACTACGTTGTTAAAAGACTCTTGATGAACTTTTTTTTTTTTTTTTTTTCCTTCCTTTTCCCTTCAATTACCGAAGCATGCCGTTGCTGCAAGATTACGAAGCCAGGAGTTTGCGCCTATTCCTGCTGTGGGGAAAACTGCTGTCCATAGGCATCGATCGGGGCTGTTGCCTTGCGTCTCTGATCTTCTGGGGGTCCAAAGCAACCATGAGTTGCAAAAATCAAAGGCATCAGCCACTGAAAGTCCGTTATCTCATAATATCGGTGTTTCTGCTGTACTAAATAAAAGTTCTCCTGTCCAAATAAAAGATATGTTGCCTTTCATTTGCAAGTCTACCAATCAGTGGTTTAACATCCTTCTCTCTTTTCACTACTAAAAGAGATTCTTCCCCCTATCAAACAATAAGAGCCTGGTTTATGTGCATCCCACAGCATAGCATCCTCTTTTTCTTTTTCTTTTTCTTTTTCATTTTCAAAGGGAGGTCAAGACCTCAAACAAACAGGTCCATGGTAACTACAAAAGTGACAGGATACCACAGAAGACATGCAAACAGAGCTATAACCATAATTTCAGTAATCAAAAGCAGAGATGAAGAATAAGAACAAGTAGCCTAAATTCTATTGAGTTAAACTCTAGTTAGAAACCTGAAAAGCCTGCTGCCATCTTCTTCTTAATAACAAAAAATCAGCAGCATCCTTTGGGAGAAGATATGCAAGTTGGGCAGGAATGGATGAGTCTTCTTCCATAAAAATAGGTTGCTCAGTAGTTAACCAATCTGCAATGGTATTGCCTTCCATAGAGCATATTTCATCTGAATGATGTCCTTAAACAATGGAGCATTGAGAACGTTAGGGGGAGGATAAAACCCATGGTACCCTCTGGAAGGGTGCACAGTGTGCTTGTTTGCATGGCGAAACGTCGGTCCATCTCCTCATCGTATGTCTGTTTTCAAGAGGCAACCTTTGCGAATAGACTCGAGACACCATGGCAGCGCATTCCTAAGAGTTTCTGGCTTGCAAAAGCTGCTAGCATCTTTGGCCTGGACGTAATCAAAGAACAGTCCTTAACAAACTAATTGATTCACTATCTCCAGCAGAAAGAACACGCAATATAATCTTTTAGTTATTATCTATATCTCTCTTTCCATTGAATAAGGTGGGAAGATAATTCAATTATCTAAAAGTAAGATAATCTAAATAATACAAAATAATATATATATATATATATATATTTTAACTTGATGATACATAAGCTTAAGTCTTTTAATATATAAATATTTTAAAAATAATAAATTATATCTAATGATTCAGATCATCAATATAAAATCCAAATCATTCAAATTTAAACTTAAAATATAATTACATATTTAAAGCAATAATATTACATGCACATAAAACATGCCTTGCTAAGAACAGTACCATATCTAGTGCTGATGCATGAAACCTCAAGTCCACGTCAATGTAGAGGAAGGAGATCCTTGCCACCAAATTTGTGTGAAGCAGTTGACAAGCTTCACATCAATCACTCAAATTACTTGTTTAGAATCTCTAATTTGTTTTACTCTTGGGTAAAGCAACCATTTTAAGTCCATTTATTTTGTTTGTGAGAAAGAGAATGGAAGGAAATGAAAAATAGTGAAGGTAACGCCTTTTATTTAGTTACTAAAAGGATGATGGAGTAGTTGTATCATACCTCCACGCATTATCGCCTTACATGCTTTCATACAAACCAAAACCCCTCCAGTACTACTTTAGAATTAAATCAAGATATAAAAACAAGGGAATTTCCTAATCAGCAATGCCACAAAAAGAACGACAGACCTGCCAAATAGCTGCTTCAATTTTTTTCTGCACTCCAACATCAAAAGGATCTGCATACATCAGAGCTCGAAAATGGCGGTATCATTTAGTACCAGTGAAGATTGACAGGTTATTGTAACACATGCAGTCAATTTAATGAGATATAGGTCAAAATAAGATTTTAAATTTCTTGAAATGAGTCTGTTTTAATTTTTTCATAAAATGCAGTGATCCGCCATCTCATCCTCTCTCGACACTTGAGATAGTGCTATCATAGGATATATTAATTGAAATGCTGAGATAATGATAGAATGGTTTTGTCCGAATACTTAAAATAATAACTTACCTCTTTTGACAAATTTATAGTTTGACATCCAAAGTATACCGAAACTATTTCACCCACCAAGATGTCACTTCTAGCAATAATAGCATGAATAAAATTCCATCCCCTAAAATATTTTGAAATCCTAAAAATTAACAAATATCGTGACTTGACAAAAAGATGAATAAGATATGCCTATTGTACAAATGCAGATTATCTGCGTTCAGATCAGAAGTGTAAAGAGAAAAATTAAACTTACAAGCTATTTGGTCGATCATCATCATGATTTTCCTCAATGATAAGATCATTGATGATAAAATTATCAGTGATAGAATCACCAGTAATTTAGCATCACTCCGATTGGTATAAGATATTTTAATAATCAAAGATCATCAGCAACCATAAATCACTATATTTAATATACCATAGGAATGGAAGATAACCATGCATGCAATACCAATAATACCCTTAAAAACTTATTTTTATAATATATAAATAATATAATGCAATATATATTGATTATATATAATAAATATAAATAATATAATATTATTTATTATATTATAATAACTAATATCATTATATTATCTTATTATGATAATTAACTAAAATTATTATAATATAATAATATAATACTATAATATTAATTATATTAATATAATAATATTAATATAAATTTATTATTATTGCTATATTATATAATTATAATATTATATATTTATTAGTACATCAATTTTATATATATATATATATATATATATATATATATATATATATATATATATTATAATATAGCGAGGAAGAGGCAAATGTACGAGAAAAGTTGTTTATAAATTTTGATGTTATCATTATCATCGAGATAATCCAACATTTATACACTTTTAGGCTGCATTAAAATCACCTCTTATTCAGCTGTCTTAATCCCTTGGTAATCAAACAAGATTCATTGTCTCAAGATCAATGATGATATTTTAAATATCATCTCATACCAAACACTAAGAAATTAATCCCGTCTCCTTCGGCACAAATAGTCCATCTACAAGGCACAAACCAACCTACATTCTCCCGGACCATGTCCACCAATTTGGATATAAAGCTCGGATTACATGAACACATCCATGGCAAGAACAAAGTAACTGCAGATTGCTTTATACCTTGTGTTGTGAGACGGTCTCATTGTTGAGCTTCATCAAAGTCTAACATAAAGAACGGAAAAAAAAATTAGAAATCAACAAAGAATATTATAACAAAAATATTGTGATGTAAAAATTAAATTAATTAAAATTTTGATGGAATGAAGAAAAAGACTTGAGGTAAAGGGGAAGCAGAGGGAACACCTGACAAGCTTCACCTTGTTGAACGAGTGGGAGTGAGGAATCCAACCTTACTCATATTCCTCTTTTTTTTAAAAAAATAAAAATTAAAAATTAAAAATTAATCTCCATCCTTTGAATGGGAATTTTTTTAATTTTCATTTTCATCCCATGAAAAATGATGAATCTTTATCCCTACCTCTTCCATCCCTACCTTTTCTTATCCCATCCCTAACTCATTCTGTCGTATATATAATTTTTTAATAAAAAATTATAAAATTAATAATATAAGATAATAAAATAGAAAGATTAGGATTGAAAAAAATATTAATATATAAATAGTAATTTTATATGTATAAAAATATATAAATATATTATACAATTTAACCGTAGAGGGAGTGAAGATATACTTATTCTATCCCTATTCCATTTATGCTAAGATAAGATTTTGTTTTACGAATTAAAATTGTCATCCATAATCAAAATGTCCATCCAAATCAAGGACTGATCTCATAGATTAAATTTATAAAAATATAGATAAAATTATATATAACCGATGCTCCATAGCAGTTTTTTTCTAATTATTTTAGAATGTTTTGAAGTAGTTTTAAATTTGAAAAATGCCTCACAAATTCAAATATGAGATGATGCGTTCACGAATGGTTAATGTGTCATGTTTTTTCAACAACACAGCATTATTGAATTTTGATGATTGAAGTCACGGCTGCCCCTCGTAATTCGTGGAGGTATAAATAAATAAATAAATAAATAAATAACCATGATAGCAAAACTAGGGCTTTTCTAGTTCAACACTGAACTGAGGAGGATTCTAACTTGTAATATACTGATCAAGTAATACCGAACGCTTGTAGTTTTAATATAAAGATATCCAAGTGAAGATGAGATCACAAGAGTCATGCTAGCTTCTGTAATATATATATATATATATATATAATTTATCATAACGTTGAACCTCCAATGAGTTGATCTTCTACTGCTGAAATCCAAATCCATCAAAAATGAAGACTTCCAAAGCGATCGCCAGGAAGTGGCTAAAATTATTACTCCATCTTACAAGCGACGATCTCATCTCCTGAACCCTCCTCCACTCGACCATCCATCCATCCATCCATCCATCCATCCTCCTCTTTGTCTCCCACCGCTGCCGGCGCCGTTCCATTATGAACTGCCCCCTTCTTGGAGACCCAAGAATTTGACCTACTGGCGGTGCGTCACGCGGGACCCACTTTTCCTGTTGCAGAGGCTCCGTGAACAGCACCGCTTAGATGCCCGTGGGTCCCATCCCGCCGGCAAATAAAACTCCTATGCGCCACCCACCGCGGACACGTGGGCCGCGCCTCTCCACGTTGCATTCCATGCAAAGATCGCCTCCTGCCAAAAGGACGCACATTTTTAACCCCGAAAAGTGACCCCAGATTTTTAACGCATGGGTCCCATATAAGAAGAATGCGTTGTTTCTTCGCCATAGTTGGGTCCTCTTATATTATTATGCGTCGCCGCTTCCGGGAACCAACGGTAAAGATGTTTTCTTGTGGCATGCGGACGGATGATATCGATGATGCGATAAACGCACGCTGATAAGACACACTCCTCTGCTTCGTCTCCCCTTCGAGCGAGGAGTGACAAAAAAAAAAAGGGGAGTAATTTTATCGGGTCCCATGGTTTTCTCCAGCACTCGAAATCTAGGAGGCGCTCTCTCGCTCTCCCTCTCTCTCGCTAAGCGCTTCTCCGGCAGTGGAGAGTGGTTCTCGAAGGGGGGTTGGGACGAAGGGGAGTGGTCTCCGGTCTGAAAGTAGGTTTATCGGCGGGAATGAGCGGCTTCCGTTGAGTGGTTTTCTGGTTGGAA
This sequence comes from Metroxylon sagu, assembly GCA_017589505.3. Taxonomy (NCBI): domain Eukaryota; kingdom Viridiplantae; phylum Streptophyta; class Magnoliopsida; order Arecales; family Arecaceae; genus Metroxylon; species Metroxylon sagu. The sequence goes on along the minus strand of JACVBY030000603.1, from coordinate 1,785,285 downwards.
AATGGTGAGGGGGAAGCCAGTTTTGGTGTTGCTGTGTTTCACGGTGCTCGCGCCTATCGTTCTCTACACCGATCGGCATTCGTCATTCTCCAATTCCATCTGTGAGAGTTGAAACTGTGAAAAATATGTTTTTTTTTTTAAAAAAAAAAGGGAAAAGTTGGGATATTTGGAGCAATTCCAAGAAGAAAATTTCGGCATTCTAACCTTTTGCTCTCTCTTTTTTTGCTTCTTTTTTTTTTTTTTTTTTCAGCGAATGACGATTTTATTGACGACGTCTCTAATTCGGTATGGATTCTCTCCTCCCTTGCTGCTTTCATCTTCTTCTTGTTGCTTGATGAAACCTTTTTTGTGTGTGTGTGTGTGTGTGTGTGTGTGTGTGTGTGTGTGAATGTTGGAGATAATTCGTAAATTTCTTGCTTTTCTTTTGGAAAAAACCAGGGTTTTGGGAACGAGATGGGGAAACTAAACAGGCTTCTTCAGGTAGTCTAACTCTGGTCACGTTTTCTTTTTCTCTTGGACTATTTTTTTTTTTTTTAAAAAAAATCCTTGAGATGAATGATTCAAAATTAGGTCTTTAAATTTGGGTGCAGTATTCGACCGAGGTGGTGAAAGAGCCGATTGGGTTCATCTATCTTAATAACTCGAGTGATTCCCATCAGGTTTCAGTTCCATCTAGAGATGGCTCCGCGGCTTTAGAGGCTCGAGGTAGGATTCTTGTTCCTAGGATTCTTGTTCCGTTCCTTTAGAAGAATTAGGTCTTTCTTTGAAGAGCTAGAAGAAAATTCACATGTTTTTTTTTTTTGGATCCCAAGCCATGGATTTGGTGTAAGAATCAGATGATAGATGTAGAACTTCCATCGTTTGAATCCTTTTTAAGTGATCAGGAAATGGGGTTTACCTTTTAAAGACTGATGGTTTTAATGGAGACTTTTAATGGTTCGATTATTTACAGAATGGCCGCTAAGGAAGTCTGGAAAGCATAAGAGCAGGATGTTGTCGGCCACAGATGAGGGGAGTCTTTTAGAAAAGGAGGGCATTATTGAGCAAGTCGTCATTAGGAAGATTGGGAAGAATGATTCAGAGAAGTCCAAAGCAAAGGAAGAGAGCAAGGTAATGGGATCCCAGCAGACCGAGCTTAATACTACTCCAGAGAAAAAGGTTGATTCCCTTTCTTTTTCCTTCTAGATTCAGTTAATTATTATGTGATCTTTATAGTTTCTTTGATGGGATTTGGTGATTGTTGTGCGGACTTACAACTTCTGGGTGTTAAACTGCTGATAGCCATGGAAGGCTGGGTCTTTCAAATTTTAAGCATCTTGAGCTCATTTTGCAGCGGACAATGACTTATTTGAATTAGTTAGGATTTAGTTAGTATGGGCTATTTTTTCTAATTTTATTGAATTTATAATTAGTCTATTGTTATGGGGTTATAATTATCATTTGCCATGGCTGGATTTCTGTTTGTGTGAGAATTGGAAATTTAGTTTAATTGCTTTATTATGTGGGCTAATGGGAATAGCGATGCGGAATATATATATTACTATTACATTTATGTTCTTGTACAGATATCTATCTGTCACTGTCTTTATATATGGTGATTCAGTTATCTAAGATGACGATGTCATGATCGTTTGATCTGGTGTAAGGAACTTGTGAGAAAATAGTGACCATTTGGTGGAACAGTGACTTTTGGATCTAGCATCTTTGAAAAAGTTCCTCCTTAGGTCATGTCCAAATTTGTAAAGTCCATTTCAATCATGTATTTTGATTTTCTGTTAATTAGGACTTTATCAGCCAGTTCTAATTCTCTACTGACTAATATTTATATTTTACTGAGTGTTTCAGAAGTTGGATTAGTCTAGAAGATTATTCAGTTGTAACCTGTATTTCCAGTCGGTCGAATCAATTCTCTGTTTTTATCTCTTCCTCCCAACATCATAGACTTTTTTTTGATGTGTTTGTATGGTCCATTTCCAGGAAATTAAGTCTGAAAAGCAATCTGGAGAAATGACCCTTAAGGTTGATCCAGAAAAGCTTCAGACAGCACCCAAAGATAGAGACAGTAGTAGCACTGTTATGCCTGATGCTAGAGTCCGGCTGCTCAGGGATCAGTTGATCAGGGCAAAGGTCTTCCTTGGCCTTGGAGCAACCAGGACCAATCCTCACTATGTCAGGGAGCTACGCTCACGTATAAGAGAAATTAGGCGAACACTTGGTGATGCAGCCAAGGACAAAGACTTACCAAGGAAGTAAGCATTTGGACTGCACTGAATTGCCAATACCATTTTCATTTAACATAAGTGTCATCGCCAAGTTATGCTAGGTTTCTTTGGATTTTTGTTTTCCAATCTTTGGGAAAAAGATTACAGGATTTACTATGTTTCTGTTTGATATAGCCATTATTTTTAACTATCTAATTTATATTGATTAATTCAGTGCCATGGAGAAACTGAAGGCAATGGAACAAACATTAGCTAAGGGCAAGCAAACTCAGGATAATTGTGCTGCTGTCATAAAAAAGCTACGTGCCATGCTTCACTCGACAGAGGAACTGTTACGAGTTAATAAGAAGCAGACTGTGTTTTTAAGCCAACTTGCAGCCAAAACCATTTCTAAAGGATTCCACTGCCTTTCCTTGAGGCTCTCCACTGAATACTTCTCCTTGGATCCCAGCCAACAGCTATTTCCAGATCAAGAAAAGCTTGTAGATCCCAAACTCTATCACTATGCATTATTTTCAGACAACATATTGGCGGCAGCAGTCGTTGTGAACTCGACCGTTTCCAATGCTAAGGCAAGCTGCACGACTATTACCACTGTTTTCTTTAAAGTAATTTGTTGATTCTAATTTTTGTGAGATTTATTATAAATGAGTATCTCTTCCTTGCAGCACCCATCCAATCATGTTTTCCACATAGTCACCAACAGGCTCAACTATGCCGCATTGAGGATGTGGTTTTTAGCTAATCCACCGGGAAAAGCTACCATCCAGGTTCAGAACATTGAAGAATTTACATGGCTAAATGCTAGCTACAGTCCAGTACTGAAGCAGCTTGGATCACAATCAATGATCAGCTATTACTTTAGGTCTCATCGAGGGAACTCTGACCCAAACTTGAAGTTCCGTAACCCAAAATACCTTTCAATCCTGAATCATCTGCGATTTTACCTACCAGAGATCTTCCCTAAGCTCAATAAGGTGGTGTTTTTAGATGATGATATTGTGGTACAGAAGGACCTGAGTGGCCTATGGGCAATCAATCTCAAGGGAAAGGTTCATGGTGCAGTTGAAACTTGTGGAGAAAGCTTCCATCGCTTTGATAGGTATCTGAACTTCTCAAACCCTCTCATTGCCAAAAATTTCAACCCTCGTGCCTGTGGCTGGGCATATGGAATGAATGTGTTTGATTTGGCTGAGTGGAGGAAGCAAAAGATAACAGAACTCTATCACTCCTGGCAGAAGCTGGTAAATTTACGTCACTTGTGCATATCACTTCTCATTATCAGTAATCTGCCTCGTGCCTTGATCTATAAACAATTTTTCAATGCTTCCTTAATCTCCATCCTGGAAAAAAGAAAAGAAAAGAAGAGCCTCCTATAGTATCTTTGCCCATTCTGCAATGCAACACTGGATTTCAGAATGTGATTCAGAAAACTATCTGAACAAAAACGAGGTGAACTTAAAACTTTGTTTTTATTAATATTAACAAACAATGAATGTTTGCACCACTAAGACCACTATCATATGTATTGCACACCTTTTCTTCTGATGCTCATTTCATATCCCAGGTGAGTCACATTAATAGATATTTTGGATTTGTTTTGATGTATAGAGTGGTTGGTCTGTTGTTTTTTTAAGTGTCCAAGAGGTTTCTGAAAACCTCAGTTTTTTAGCCCCGATTTAGTAAAAATGTAAAATTCCCCACTGATTTTGTTTGATCTTTAGCCAAATTATCATATTGCATCCCCTTTCTTTTTGTGCGCACGGATGCACACGTGCTTTTGTTGTTGTGCCCCAACCTAAGCCATGCATTCATTGTATCCCCAGAACCATGACAGACTGCTATGGAAGCTGGGTACCCTGCCGCCTGGTTTGATAACATTTTGGAATCGTACATTCCCCATCAATCGATCATGGCATGTGCTTGGCCTGGGTTATAACCCACATGTGGGTCAGAAGGAAATTGAACAGGCAGCAGTGATACACTACAATGGAAACATGAAGCCTTGGCTGGAGATTGGCATGCCCAAGTATCGCAACTACTGGTCTAAATATGTAAACTACGATCAGGTTTTTCTACAGGAATGCAACATCAGTATTTAGAGAGACAGTTGGTACCTTGATATGATTTTCACCGTTATATATTCTTTTGAAGTTCCTATTCTTTTCTCTGTACCTGTTTCAGTGGAAATGAATTAACTAGTTCAATTGTTTACGTTTTATAGCCATAAGATTTGCTGTAGCAGCTCTCACAATCCCATCTGCACAGCTGCAGTTGTATTGTATATGTTTCAGAGCTGAAATCCCGGGTTCCTGAGATCTACAATGCAGGTTATTTATGTTCTTGTTGTCTTGTAATATTATACCCATGATTTCTATGATGTAGTTTATTTTCCTTGGGATCTCAATCTAATTGAATGTCATTATTTTGTCTTTACATCTATTTATCGCAGTTGCCTCTTCTTCTAGCCTTTCTGTCTTCTTAAGCAGTAGATGAGATACGTGTGAGAGTGATGGTTTGCTTCTTAGGCTCTGATGTGGATGAACTGAAAATTAAACATGACTTAAATACGTGAATGTAAAATAGTTAGGGGCATTATCTGGGATTACATATTTTAAGCCTTGCAACCTTAGGAACAACAGCAGACAAGTAGCCTTGCCCCAATCATCCAGCCCGGCCATGTGAATCCTAGTTCACCATCTGTTTTCTTCCAGAGGTTGTCCTTCCATTTCAATGGATGTTTTTCTTTGGAGAGTTTCATAAACTTCCAGGTCTCTATCATTCATAAGCAAAATTTTCTATTGCCAGTAAAGCTTTTTTTCAGCTTTTCGATTTTTCAAGCTGCTGTGGAAGATTTATCCTTCTCCCCCTTTGTTCCCCCTGTCATGCATCACTTGCCCATGGTTGTTCTCATTGCTAGTCTTTAAACCTCTTTTCTACTTTTATTATTATTATTATTATTATTATTGCTTTAGGAATCCTGCTTTTCGACCACTTACAATTGTGTTGTCTTAAAAATGCTTTGCTTAAAGAAGACCATAAAAGTGCTTCAGCCTTTACTTTTAGAGTTGTTTCCCTAGCTTTGAGAAGTGAGATCATATGAGAGAATGGCAAGAAGGTTCATCGAGAAAAAGAGAAAATTATGACAGACGCCATAACGCGTCTCAAAGAATTAGTGGAATTTTGACCTCTTTTGTGCATTGCTGGGAGCAGCTGGCGGTGGGACAAGGAATGACTGGGCCTGTAATGGGGCATGGCAACGACCTTATCATCTCTGCTTGCCATTTGCATGGGGCCAGCTCGGTGGACGTAGGACATGTCTTTTTTGTGCTTAACCTGAGCTGACCATCGTGATCAAAGAAAAGCGATTATTAGATTCCTCATTTCCATGACTGGTTTTCCTACTTTTTATTTTATTTTATTTTATTTTGGTCAACAACGCCATGTTCACATGTTCTTCTCTCCTTGCTTCGTATGTTTCCTTCCTGTGTTTTTCTTTTGGACTAGTACAAGCACCATGCACGCTAAAACAGATCTCTTCTAATCACAGTCCACAAAAGACACAACACAGTGGTCCAACATAAGAAAAACCAGTCCCTCCTTAGCTGCTTCAAAATGAAGGAGATGCCACAGGCTCCAACAATCAGGAAGGCTCTTCTTCTCCTTAACAGCTACTGAAATGAATCGTCCTGCTACCTGGTGCCAAGAACCAGACCATCATGTTCAGCAAACTAGTCCTGGCAGCTGTGATATATATATATATATATATATATCTTATTATCAACTTCGAAATTGTGTGGGCAATGTTCACTGCAGTGTAAATGCTAGAGAAAGGAAGCAACACAGTATTTGAGGATTAGTGTGGCATGCACAAATTAGGAAGAAATAGTGTCAAATCGAGGTGTGAATCACTGCTGGAGTCTTGAAAAAATGAGCACAGCCACAAAGGCATGCTGACCTCATTAGACTTTTTCTACCTTATCTTGAAAATAAATACTTCAAAGATAACCATTTTCCAGCTTTTGAATGTTACATATCACTTAACCAAAGAAGAAAATTCAAAATATCTTGAGGGTGTAGGCCATGAAGCATGGATGCAGATATGAGTACAGGATATGATATGGATACAGGGATACACCAATATTTGAAATCTAAGACACAATACATTTTGAATAGGTTAACTAACTAATATAAAATTTAATAGATATATAGATTTAGTTACATTCAAATATAATTAAATCTGAATCTACTCATTTCTCTTACCTTTAGATCGGCATAATTCATAAATTTCAAAATAAAAAAAAAATATGAAAAAGAATATGATGGCTCTGAAATTCATGTGGATTCAAAAATAAGAAAGGTAACTATATCTTAAACTTAGCTACATTCAAATGTAGCTAAGTTTACCTCATATATGTATATATAAATTTGATTTGAAGCTATCTATTATGAAAGGATGCTCACATTCTAAGTTGTAAGTTTTATGTTACACAAGAATACAATATTTGTTCAACATTTATTCATATTAGAATTTTGAAGACGTCTAACTTTAATTTTTTTTTTTAAAAAAAAGATAGAAACTTTCGAAATTCTATTAGATTTACAAATAATCAATGATATATATTATTTATGAAGCAAAAGAAGTCAATCCTCAATATTTTCTTAGCCAAAAATGATGAAAAGATTGTAGTGTTTATCTTTGGGAGTAAAAATTTTTTTTCTTTTACGTAGCAAAAGAATGTCTTAGAGATTGGTAACTACAACTTTTTCTATGTCCTTCGTATCTTTAGAATAACAAAATAATATCGCTTTTTTTAATAAAAATTTTAATTTTAGCTTAAAACATATCCCCATCTATACAAAATATATCCATAATGTGTCAGAATAAAAATATTTTTTATTGTATCAGATACATATCCATACTGGATACATACCAGATACTAGTATGAGACTTATTTTGTAGTATCCGTGCTTCAGACCCCGTGGACCACGACAGCCAACTACCTTCCAATAATGCCAATGACTTTAGCTATTCTAAAATTCTACTTGCAACCCTTAGAAGCCTGCTTTCATCAGCCATGGCCATGACTATCGACTGCCTCCTAAAAAATCCTTCAACCCAGACGGCTATTGAATCAAAGGCATTACGGATGGCTATTGAATCAAAGGCATTTCACCAATGAAGAATTTCTTTGCCTTATTCTAAACGTCAGAAGGGTCCCACAATGGAGGACCACTAGTTATATAGACATCGAAGATAAGGAGTTCCCTGCATCTTTGGGTAGAAAGTTTGGCATGACCGTGATGGAGCCTTCATTCTGAACCTAAGAAAGTCTTGTAATGGGGTCCATTGATTTTAAGGGGAAAATGATAATGATGAAATTTCTACTCCTTGGGGTTGAAAATTCGACTGTTTTCCACCACATTATATATGCTTATTAAATAAGAGCAAGGGGAAGAACAGGAAGAGCATGATAAGATAATAGAATGAAGACCAGCGGTTGCGTGGTGGTGTTCCTTCTGGTGTTCATTGTTTGCTCGGTTAAAGCTGATTTAAAAGTCATGCCCCTCCGTGCTATCCAAGGTACATGCTTGCCCATTCACCTACTCCTTCTTCTTCTTCTTCTTCTTCTTCTTCTTCTTCTTCTTCTTCTTTTTATGTTGTTTTTGAGCTGAAAATTCTCTTTAAAAAAAAATAATTTAAAAAGCTATCAAGGAACTAAATTTTTGTCAGAAAAAGAACGCAAAAGTGGATAATCCATGACCCCTTTCCATGGAGCCGTTCTTTTAAGGTAGATTTGGTCTATTATATAACTCATAAAGTAAATCAATTAATAACATATATTCTTTAGGCCTCTGCCTAAATCTTTAGATTCAATTCTACAGTATTATTTGTGATTGGTCTGATATATTAATCTTATCAAATCTACTCAAAAATAATTCCTCTCATGGTGCCTACTATGTAAGAAAATAAATATTGATGAAATGCCTAAATGATTCTTTCCTTCCATAAAAAAGGATACCAACGATACCCAAAAAAAAAAAACTCTAAGCCTATAAATATGTAGTTGTGCCATCCCGTTTGTGTAGTTTGCAAGCTCAAAAGACTACATAACTCGCGGTTTGCATGAAGTGTAACAACTAGTTTAAATAAGTTCATATGACTAGTTAATTATTTGAAGATAAAAATGATAATTTAATCTAAACAATAATATTGTTATCAGAAAGTATCCATTTAGTGATCAATTTATTCTGCATAAATAAGTAAATTTCAACATTTAAAGCAACTTTTCTTTAAAAAAAAAATCCAAGGAACCTTTTCTTTAAAAAGAGGAAGAGAGAGAAGGAAAATCTAACTTGATAGTTGGAAAGAAAAGAAACAAGAAGGTGAAGACTTCTTTAGAAATTTTTTTGTATGGACTTTATTCAAAATGTTAGGCCAAAGAGACACAATTTTGATATCAAACTCATGATAAATTAAAAAGTATCAATCTTTTTCTAGAGATGGCATCAAGTATTATTTCTTAGTTTTGAGCATTTTAGAAATTATAAGTTATATCTTAGTGAAAATATTTTTTTTTCTCAAGAAAAACCATGGTTTTTAAAGGACCTTCTCAGCATCGATGTTCTTGTTTCTTATATAAATTAGTGGAATATTGCATACAAATATTTTTTTTTTTTGAGAAAAGATTGATGTTAAAAATTGTACTCTGAGAACTTTTGCTCTCCATTACTTCTACTTTGAAAACAATAAATGAAGTTTAGTTTTTTTTTTTTTTTTCCCTTCTCTCTCTCTTTTGGGATTTTAAATATGAAAAAATAGAAAACAAAAATAATACCAAAACCGATTCTAGAGTTTTGATTAGTTTCGTATTTACTGCCCTTTTTGTTTCCTCTTTTTTGGCTAGAACACGGTGGCATAAAATTACGAATTGGCGGAAGAAAACTCCTTCGCAATGATCCCTCCTCGGTTCCTTCTGCTCCAGCAGGAAACACTGATAAAAATAATACTGGCTAAAGGAGAAAATGATTACCCGCAACTTAGATTTTATTGAAGTTGTTGCAGAGAGAATGCCTACAAAGCTACAGCTTAAATCAGTTTATTTAAATTTAAAATAATTATCTTATTATATTTAATATTTGTAGCAATTACAGAAAGTTATATTTGTATTAAAAATTATTATGATAATTTTTAAAACTATCTTTATGCTGTTGTTCTGCATTTTTTTTTTTTTTTTTCCTTCTTTCTTAGTTTTATATCCATCAGATTTGAAAAGGGCACAAGCGAACGTTTGATGAGATCTCGTATATTTGTTTGAGGTAATTTGATTTCGAGCATTGCGATGCAACCGAAAGGTCCAATTCAAAGCAAGGAAAAGAATAAAATAGAGCAAAGATCATAAAAAATATTTTCCTCATGATTTTCTGGTGACTCTCTCTCTCTCTCTTTTTATCAAGTCAAACTCAAGACTCTGAGAATGCCACGTTTGGCTCATCACCAAACATATTTAATTGACGGGTTAGTGTTAATATATTTTCAATAAATCATGGTTGCTCGATCGTAAGATTCCCCGGATGTCCAACGCCCTTGGCGATTACCAGACACAGACAGACTAGAAACCTCAGCCAAGACACAAATGGCGAGGGAAATTTATTTGCTTTTATACAGGTATTGTCCTTTGCAAGGTCCTCTTTTCACTAAAGCACCACGCTGCTGCTGCTGCAAATAATAATAATAATAATAATAAAAAGAAAATAATCGCATGATCTTGCTCTCTCTCTCTCTCTCTCCCCCATGAGGTTGAACGAAGAGCCATCTATATTCACGACACTCATGTCTGAAGGTTGGTTCTATATGACGGTTCCACTAGGGATCAAAGCATCTTTAATCACAGTGACGATTCCGCTCTTGATGAAGTATCCATCCGTCTCCCTTGCAGCTTCTTGCACGTTATCGCTGTTGATGATCTGGAAACAGCAATCCACCGTTACAAGGGCGCACACAAATATCCACGAATTTGCATGCATGAATGATGTGCATACGTTTGGCCACATATTATATAAAATGTGATGTCTTTCAATGAGAATATTGATTAATTTCAACTGCACTATTTTTCAAATCCATAAATAATAACAATGAAGAAAACCTAGTGGGAGTAGAAGAGCAGCAGGGTCTACCTTGACGTCTTCTCCAATGCGAGCATTCTTGTCTATGATGGCTCTTTTGATCTGAGAATTCTTTCCAATGCCAATTGGAACGCTGCCTTTTGCAGCCAGGAACCTCTTGTCCTGATCCGTCTGGCAGCATATCACATGATGCATGTTATCACGGTTGAATAACTTTATTCAAAGATAAGAAACTGACCAACAATTATATTTTTGGATATTATTCAATAACAACCAACTTGCTTGAGTCTCATTTTTTATTTTATTTTTTTCCCATGCAAAATTACCTCATAATAATCTGCTCCCATCAGCAATGAGTCTTCTATGATTGCACCTTCAGAAATACAAGAACGGAGCCCAACTACACAATGGTGAATCTTGCAGTTCTGCAAATAAATAAGAAAAAGTATATCAGAAATATACATTAAGAATCTTATCTTTGCTCAAAATTATTAGCCTATGCAGGAAAATGATGCAAAGAGAGTGAAAAACAAGGAAGAAGCCATTCTTTGGCAGGCTATTTATAGGCAGAACTAACAGTGGATAGTACAGAAATAAATAATGATGCCCATCAGGAAAATTTCTGTCAAACTAGAAGCACAATCTTAAAATAAATATTGAAAGCATCATATTGTTTGAATCTTCAGCAGATCCATGTACTAAGAGATGAATATCTAGACTCTGGATATGAGAAAATATTTTTTAAAAAAAATAAAAATTGTTTTAATAATGTTGACAGTTTCATGGATGGGGAAACAGCCCTGCAGATATACCAAAAGTTTTCACTTTTGTTGCACTTGGGGACAAGTTCGACCTCAAATAAACAAATAGGAAGTGAAGGGAAAAAAAAAAAACAAAATTAACTTACTTTGATCACACATCCCTCACCAATAACACTATCTGTAACATCAGCATCAAGCACTTTGGAAGGTGGTAAATAGCGAGATTGTGTGTAGATTGGAGATGAACGATCATAAAAGCTGCACATAGAGTTCAGATTGAATCAACTATTGTTAGATCAAGAATTAAGGAGATGTGAAGGTAACATCTTTTTTTAAAAATAAACAGGAGTTTCTTCTCGTCATCCTTCTAAGCAAACCACCTGAAATCTGGTACTGGCTTCTTAGTAATTCCCAGATTTGCATTATAAAATGCCTCAATGGTCCCAATGTCCTCCCAGTAGCCATCATACAAGTAAGCTTGTACCTAGAATTTTGCAAGGTACCGGTAAAATTAGTACAACAACTGGAATTCTAAACTATTATCATCTCATTCTGTGATAATTGAGAATCTAACTGCTGTAACATCCATTGCAACATCACCACACTGCCATACAATAAAGATAAATCCTTCTATGGAGGATCTTCAGAGTAGTAAATAAATCATATAACAATCATCTACTGTTGTCTAAATGCTTGCATTGAAATCTTGGAAATTACTTGAAGATAACTCCGAGTAAAGAGTTGTATTTTGATGCTGTGGTCATGCTCTGAGGATAATGGGAGTGAAAGAACACAAAGAATATTATGAGTAGACTTCTAGAAATTTTAAATCAGTGCTGTTTTGGTATTAGGCATTTTTGAAGTACTTTCTCTCTTTGATAACTTTCAACTTCTCAAAAGAAGAGTATGTTAAAAAATGATAAATTACTAACTTAGTCATGAAATATTAGGCATACGACCAAAAATGATAAATTACTAACTTAGTCGTGAAATATTAGGCATACGGTCGTAAAATATTAGGCATACCCTCATTCCAATATTGGTAGCACCAGGAATTACTTCACTTCCAAAGTCATTGGCTCCTGGAAATTTTTCACGAAGTAGCTGCAACATTATGTCCTTGCTGATCACATAGATGCCCATGCTGGCAATATATGGCATCTCTTTTGCTCTTTCCTCATCAAGGCCTAAAATGGTGGTATCAACCTGTAGGGTAAAGATAGTGAAATGAGCTCTTCAAGATGCAGTATTAATAAGTTCATTGAGATGCAGTATGCATCGATTAACATGTTTATAACCTCAATAATAAAGGCAGCCTATATTAGTATAAAACTTTAAGATCATATATGGCCTTCCAGACATCAGAAAGCTACTTAGAAAGTCCCTACCTGCATTGCCTTCAGCTGCTCCCCTTTTGGCTTCTCTGCAAATTCAATTATGCGTCCTTCTTCATCAATTCTCATCAGGCCAAAAGCAGTTGCACGCCTTTCATCCATTGGAAGTGCAGCCACAGTGATATCTGCATCTGTTTCTCTGTGTGCCTGGATAAACCTCTCATAGTCCATGCGGTACAAATGATCTCCAGCAAGAACAAGAAACTCCATCACATTATGCTCTTCAAAAAGCCACAGATATTGCCTTACAGCATCAGCAGTACCCTGAAAAATATATCACAGGATATTCACCAAGGAAGAACTATTGAGGCTTAAGAAAATTGTTTTTACCATCATTTGGAAACCTAACAGGACCATAACTTAGAGGTCAGTTGTCCTAGTACAACAGAGCTGTAACAGAGAAATTTTGTGTACAAAATGGCCACTCACTACATGCAGCTGGTAGTTAATTTGTATTTGTATAAAACACCAGGTTTTTGGAGACTTCATTTAGCAACCTCTGAATATTTCTCTTCCAATTTCTTTCATCATTTCTTTCAAGTAGCATTTGCATCAATTTCAAACTTCCAACTTGCAGTATTAAAATCTACAAGATTGTACATATTATCAGGGGCAAGCTTCAGGCAAGATTTTTTTTTTTTTTTTCCTTCGTACACCCATTCCAAACAGCAAACAACATTCTATTATACCTTAGCCAAACCTTGAGCTAGAAGAACACAAAGGCACATCTGGACTCGCTCTCAGTTAACGATCTACTGACCTTAACCCTGCAGGCATGCCCATGCCTGCAACTTCAGATGCTTCTGTGTACAAAATTAAGAATGAAGAACTGGGGTTTTTGATTATGATGTTTCATGAACTATGAACACAAAGAATATTTAATTTACTAGCATTATAAAAAATAATGAAATATTTCTATTCACACTAGAGCCTGAACAGTGCTGGAAATAGAGCATCATCTATGGTAGTTTTTGAGGGAGGGAATTTTCTTGTCGGGGGTAAGAGAAATATGTGGTGGGAGGTGATGCCCATGGCACTAACGTATAGGACAGGGGTGCTTAAAATCCTCATAAGCTCATGTCTTCCATTAACAAAATTTGGATTGCTGCCTCTTCGTAGCATGCATGCATGTCAATAAAACAAAAAGAATAATAGTGGTGCCACTTGCTTAAAAAAGGTTATACAGAAAGAGAGACCTTGATGACAACTTCACAACGTTAAAATTATGATGATTTTCCCATCTTGAGGACCAGAGGCTATTTTTTTTTATTTTTGATCATTTAATTATTAAAACCTCTTACCTATCCAGGATAAAAATAAATAAATAACACCACAAGATCCTTGACATATAAAGCGCTGGAAACTTTTACCACCAAGGCACAAATAATTCATTCACGAAGAAGAAAACATACATGCTCATGCACTATGACCTTCTATAGTCCAGTTTTATCATTAAATAATATGAACACACCCATTATCAAAAGAAAAAAATGAGTATCCACCATCAAATTCCAAAGAGCTTGTCTTGGATATGCAGCATGTAGGTTACATAAGAATATAAACACTTATTAAAGATAAACACATCTAACACTAAGAATAAAAGAATAATTCAAACAAATAACCTGAAACCAGTTTGGGTTCTCTGGACTCTGCTGAGCAGCAAGAACCTCCACGAATCCTTCATTCTTGTATCCACCCATATTACTTCCATAAGCTCGTGAAAGGTGGCGGTTGAGTGAAGCAGAATTGAATTGTGTCAGAACATAAATCTTTGAAATATTACTGTTCAAGCAGTTGCTGACAGGTATGTCTATCAGCCTGTAGTTGGCTCCTAAAGGAACTGCTGGTTTGGCTCTCTTCTTTGTTAGAGGGTACAAGCGGGTTCCAGCTCCACCTCCAAGTATAATTCCCAAAACACTCTACAGAAAGACAGAGGACAGTCATACCCACTTTTCCAAAGATAAAGTCGATCATTTATTGTCAACTAAAGTCAGATATAAAAATGGAAAGTCAATGCACAAAAAGAAAGAGCACATCAGCATACAGAGACAATGAAAACCATCTAAAGAGTAGGGTGCATGCATGTAACCAACTATGAAGCCATTAACTCCTGACTATTCTCTAGCATCTGTGCATAGGCTCCTTCCTGAAGACAAGTGATCTAGCTGAATTACACGGAGTAAACATTAACTTTATGCAACCAGGAGCAAGCCCAAGTTATTGGCATATGGCATTGCACAAAACACCAGCAATGGCTCTCCAAGTTTTTCCTTTTCTTCTCTCTCTTTTTCTTCTTGAGGAATACAATGGGGATGCCACCACCAGGATTCGAACCCAGGACCTCTCCCGCGTGGAGAAGGATGCCAACTAACTTAGCATGGTTGGCCCTCCAACCTGAAATTTGTATAAGAGCACTGAAGAGGAATGATCTCCAATTCTTGACAACTCTAAAAGGCCATCAGCCATAACTTCTTCTTCTTCTTGAGAGACGGTGTCTGCACCTTAGTTTGGCTGTTCTAGACAAAGTCCCCTCGTATTTTATCAGTGGGGGTGGATTTTAAATTTCCATTTTGCAAATGTAATGGAATGTTAGTGGCAGATTTACTGGCATCTTGTGCTCGTTATTTCCAGTTCATGTGGAAACACCAACCAAATGTGGTGAGATGACGATGGGAAATGTCCACTAGATCAAAGAATATTCCCAAAAAAATAAATTTTGGACATGGCGTAGACTGGTGTAAAAGCATCGATTTGTTTGAGCCAGCTCTTAATTATAAGAACTTTGCCTAAAATTCAGAAGCCCTATCAAGTCCCATTAGTGTTAGACAAATGAATCTCACGGAATAATTCAACGAGTAATCAAGCCATATGTGTTTTTTTTTTTTTTTTTTTTTTTTTTTTTTTTTTTTTTTTTTTTTTTTTTTTTTTTTGGCTTCAAAGCTGGCATTTCCAGCAAGTCGAGTGATTAACGAACGTAATCAAATCACAGAACTCAAACAAAAAAACCCTAGAATTCAAGATCCCACAGCCCCAGTTATGAAACAAACAGCCAACTTACTCGACTGGCGTCGGGATCGAGACACGTCTGCGAGCTCTTCGAGTCCGAGACCGCCTTGGGGGAAACAACGACCGGGGTCCTCCCACCCGCGGCCGTTCTCCGGCGCCCAATGACGGCCTTGGAGAAGAGCGCCGCGCCGGAGCAGTGGAAGGAGGAGGAGAGTTCCCCGCTCGAGGAAGAGTTGAGGCAAAGCGGTAGATCATTGGAGGACCGATTGGGAAAGGGAGAGGGAGAGGTCGAAGGGATTAGGTTTTTGGAGAGCGGGATTCGCGAGATCCCGATCGCGGCCATCGCCATGCAAGTGAGCTCTGGAAGAGGCGGTGCGGAGCTGCGTTCCTTCCGGAGAGCAGAGGGCCACTTCAACTCTTGGAGTGGTGCCGCTCGCTCTCCTAAATACCACTCGTGGCAACCAAAGTTACAAAAAGACCCTTTCTTCTCTATTTTTAAAATTAATTTTAAAACTTTTACCAAAACAATAATAATAATAATAATAATTTTTTAAAAAATATTTATTAGCTAATATGAACTTCCTTGCTTCCATTAGTATTTTCATTTCTTTTTTCAAAAATTACTCTCACGTTCCTTAAGCTCAACTTAATGAGTATACCCATCTTTCAAAATAAATTAAATTTAGCTTATAAGTTTAAATATATCATATAAAATTAATAAAAATCCAAACTTGTATCTTTATGATTAAATATAACAATTATATTTATCTCAGACAAGTTATGTTATCTTTCTAAGCAAACACCTGATCATGAATCATGAATATTAATAAATAAATAGAAATGAAGTAAAAATTTAAACATCATCCAATGAGATATTGATGGATTAAATAGTTAATTTTTAAAAAATAAATATTTTTTATTATTATAAAAATAAAAAAGTATCAAAGATTATTATTATTATTATTATTATTTTTTAAAGATGGTAATCATCACCATCACCACCAGCAAGCAAGCTAATAATATATGATAAGATCATTAGCCGTCATTGATCAGGGATCTCCAGTTAAAATTACATTTTTAATGGATTATTGCGAGGGGGTATTTGGGAACTTTCACTTCTTTGCACGTAGCAGGATATTATAAATAAATAATTCAATATCTTCGGCTTTGAACCGTACACGTGTAACCTAGTTTCCCTGAACCTCGTGAAACGTGTCGATTTAGTGAAGGCTGATAAATATTATCTTAGTCGTTGGAAGCATGAGATCAGATCCTAAACCACCGTTCGAGGTAGCGTAATTTTTGGTGCCCACGAGTCCAGGTCTCGAGGGACGCAGAGATGTGCCACGTGTCAGGAAGAAAACGGTGGATGCGAGATTTTAGAGATAGGTTCCACGTGGTGTGGGACCCGCGTGTCGTTTGGCTGCAACGGAACGGAGGACACGGGCACGTCACGTTGGTCCATTGGAGCCGTCACCATGTCACAAAATTCCATCGGCCGCCAGGGACGCCCGGGATCCATCCAACGAGCGTAGGACCCCGACGTTTGGCACGGGATTTTAAAAAAAAAAAAAAAAAAAAAAAAAAGTAAAATACTATAAAAATAACTTTTTCAATTAAAAGAATGTAAAAATCTTTCCATCCCAATGCTCGGTAGATGATCAGATAATTTAATATTTTACTGGCCCTTATATTTTTGCTTTCTTTTTTTTTTTTTACTTTTTAAATAATTTTTACTTTTAACTTCCTATAATTGAAGGGATTGTGTCTCAAAAAATTAACTTCATACCAAAATTTTCAGAAGAGAGTAAAAAATTATAAACGTAATTTTTAATCTTTTTAATCTGATACCAAAGGCGCTTTATGTGGTGGGAGTTTTCAAGCGATACCAAAGAACCATTTGATATTTTTTTTATTTTTTATTTTTTATTTTTAAAAATAAAAATAAAAAATTTAATATAAAATATATTTGATTACATTATTTTTATTTTTAAATATTTTTTATTATTTATAAAAAATGGAAGTGAATATTTTTTTAAATTCTATTTTTTTTAAAGTAACCTTCTTTTTTTAAAATCGAAACAACTATTTGAAAAAATAATTTTTAGAAAATTATCTTCTATTTAAAAAAATAATAGTAGATACTAAATATATTTCTTTTGTGAGAATTATAAAAAATATAAAATAATAACTAGCAAGCATATTTCTATCATTAGAAATATAAAAGTATATATTTATTTATTTATTTTAAAAAAAGTGAGAGCAATGCGAAACACAACCTAAATACCGTCATATTATTTCGACTCATATCTTGATATAACTCATCCAAGCTAATACAGTTTCAAGTATTTTTTAAATTTCTTTCCCCTGTCTAAAAAATAATCTTAATTTTATGCAATTAAGGGAGTTCAAATCTCATCAATTCAACAAAATTGAGCTAAGTTCGAGTTTGAGTTATAAATCCCATTGGTTCTAAACAAGATATCGGTAATAACTAATCTCAGTGGAGATTATTCGATAGCTCAATGAAATGCCCTAATAAGAAAGGTTAATTGTCACGCCCCGGACCCAGTTGGTGATGGCCTAGGGGTGACAGCCCACCGCATGCAAGGCATGCAAGGCATCCAATACAGTATCATTTATAAACAAGGAGGGTTAACAACTATATAACATATAAAATTTAATCCTCCATAATACAAATTATGTAATGTTGGGCAACAAACCAAAGTTCCAAAATAAATCCAAATGAGGTTACATATAACAAAATATAATCAATTTACATCAAGAAGCTCCCAATTACCTCTGTTGTTGCCCCTGATAATTTTGTGGCTCTGAAAAAATATTGTAAGATTTAATGAGTTTACACTCAGTAAGTAAGCCTACTATTACATGACATAGCCAAATAAGAATTTTACCAAGTCAAATACATGTCATGCTTCCAAATTTAAAAACATTTCATCATATTATAGAATTATACAAATCTCATGTTCAAATAAATTGAAAGCAATTATTATGAAATAATATTTCAAAATACCATTTCAATTCCAAATCACTGTAAATCTCATTTTATACTAATGTCCCACGTCCACGTAATAAACATCCCAAAGATGTAACCTCCCTGTACGCCCCCGGTGGAGGAAGGGTGCCGGAGTCAATTAGCATATAATGCTATATCCTGTCACAGCACATCCTTAGGATGTGTGTTCTCCATATATTCCCCCTGTGAAGGTGGGTCCTGGAGTCATGTAATATGCAATGTAAACCGTGATGACATATAATAACACAATCACAAATAACATTTATTCGCATAACAGCAAACATATATCAATTTACTTTTCATATTTTACCAGATTTGATAATTTCACATAATCATATAATAACCAGTTGCATGTATAAAATGCTAATTTAATTTACCAAAATTAACAATAATTAAGTCAAATAATTCATTTGCATAAATGTGGTACCACCAATATCATTTTTCAAATAGTACTATAAATCAATTTCATTATTTCAATAATGGCATAATTTAATAATGATTTAAAAAATCATTATAACTGGCTTACTTACCTCACAACGCTAATCCCAAAGCGTAAATCAGCATAAGGACCTCTGGGTACCTACAACATAATTTTTCAGATTTTTAAATTTCAATTTTAGGATGTCAAACTGACTCCTACACTTAACTCAATCTAATCCTGGGCCCAACTTGGGGCTTGAATATCTCCAAATATAATAGCCCAAATGGGAAAATAAAAATTCTTCGACAAACTAGAATCTATGCTGATCACAACTGTATTTTTCTTTTATTGGGCTGGGCCCAATTTGAGACCCAAAAATTTGGCCCAAACAGGCTAACTGGACTGGGCCGAACCCGGCCCAGTCCCAATTTTTTCCTCTCTGTTTCACCCCTGGTTCAGGTGAACCAGGGGTGGTTGATGGCCAACAGCCTAGGGCCACCGCCGGCCCTCCTTGGGGGTCGGCTGGCCACCACCAGTGCCCGGGCCCGGCGAGCCGACGGGCACGCCGTCGGGCCCGGACCAACGCGGGAGCCGGCTTGGCTCCCGCAACAGGGGAGGGCCGTTCGGCCCTCTCCCTCCCTTCTCTCCCCTGCCGGCGACACGGCCAACCGAACCTCGCCGAATGCTGCCCCGGCACCGGCGAGGGTCGCCGGCCAAAGCCCAGGCCCGGTGGGCCAGCGGGCACACCGTCGGGCCTGAACCCATAGTAAGGAGGCCCTCCCCCCTCTTCCCTTGCCGGCGGCTCGGCCGGCCTCCTCTGACCCCCCGGACCCCACCGGACGCCGCCCGGCGCCGATGGAGGCTACCGCCCGAGACCGGGCTCGGCGAGCCGGCGAGCACGCCGCCGGGCCCGAACCAAGCGCGGGAGCCGGCTTGGCTCCCGCGTCAGGGAAGGGCCCTCCTGCGGCCCTCTCCCTCTCTCTCTACATGCTCTCTCTCTCCTCACCGGTAAGAGGGGTGTTACCTGCCAGCGGCGAGGCGTCGGGGATGAGCAGAGGGTGACAACGACGACGGGAGCATGCGAAGAGGAGGGGGGAGAAAGAGACAGAGGGGACTGGCAGTCCCCTCCCTCTGCCATTTCTTCAGCGAGGAGAGGGCTGAGCCCTCCCTTGCGCCCATATGCGCGTGCATGGGCACGTGCGCGCTGGCGCGCATGCAGCGCGCCGCGTGTCGCGCACCCACGCCGCGTAATATATAAAAAAATTTTCAGGTGGGGGGGGTTTACATCCTCCCCTCCTTATAAAAAATTTCAGCCTCGAAATTAATGCACAACACGAATAAAATTTTTAAGGCCCAAAATGGAAATTACTAGCTGTATTTATCTATCCATTTACTAGCTGTATTTATCTATCTTTCTGGTCAAAATACAACAGTAAATACACTTTTGTGCATTTATACCAATATCTATTCAGATACAAATAGATGATGATATTTCTTTTTCACTTCCTCTTCAAGTTCCCGCGTAGCCTCCCATTCAGAGTGATTGCTCCACTGAACCTTAACATAGGGTATGCTATGTCGTCTCAGAACTTGATCTTTATGGTCCATAATACGTATAGGATGCTCTTCATATGTCAAATTCTTCTTTAGCAAAATAGGTTCCGCTTCTATCACATGACTAGGGTCAGAAATGTACTTCCTCAACATAGAGATATGGAATACATTATGTACCCCAGAGAGTGCAGGAGGTAATGCCAGGCTAAAAGCCACTTCCCCACTCTGCTCAAGATCTCAAATGGCCTAACGTATCGTGGACTCAATTTTTCTTTAAGCCCAAACCTCATCACATCTTTGGTTGGTGAAACCCTTAAGAAGACATGGTCCCCAACCTGAAATTCCAGCTCTCTTCTTCTAACATCAGCATAATTTTTCTATTGGCTCTGAGCTACTCGGAGTCTTTCCTTAATCAGCTGCACTTTTTCTACTGTCTGCTGAATTAGCTCAGGGCCCAACAAATTCCTTTCCCCCACATCATTCCAACATAAGGGAGATCTGCATTTTCTACCATACAGAGCTTCAAATAGAGCCATTTTGATGATGGCTTAGTAACTGTTATTATAAGCAAACTCCACCAAAGGTAGGTGATTGTCCCAAGCATCACCCAAGTCCATTACACAGGCTCGTAACATGTCTTCTAAGATCTGTATGGTCCTCTCAAATTGTCCATCTGTCTGGGGGTGGAAAGCTGTACTGAAATTCAGTTTTGTCCCCAGAGCCCTATGAAGGCTCTTCCAAAACTGGGACACAAACCTGGTATCCCGATCTGACACAATCGACTCAGGGACACCATGAAGTCTATCTGCTCAATATACATGGTGGTCAATCTCTCACTAGAGATCCCAACTCTGAACAGTAGAAAATGGGCTGACTTGGTCAATCTATCAATAATAACCCAGACCGCATCATTGCTTCTGGGAGTTTTGGGTAAACCTGTCACAAAATTCATAGTGATCTTCTTCCATTTCCATTGGGGAATCATCAGAGACTGAAGAGGTCCCACAGGCCTTTGATGTTCGGCCTTCACTTGTTGGCATACTAAGCACTAGGCCACATATTGAGCAATTTCTCTTTTCATTCCTTTCTACCAGAAATTTTTTCGTAGGTCTTTGTACATTTTGGTGCCTTCTGGGTGAACAGTATAGGGAGAATAATGAGCCTCCCCCAAAATTTTCGCCCTTAGATCCTCTACATTTGGCACACAAAGCCTAGTATTAAATCTCAGGGATCCATCCTCATTTATTTGAAAATCATTCTGAACCCCTGACTGCACAGCTTCTTTTATCTTTTGTAGTTCCAAGTCTTCTTTCTGGGAAGACTTAATCCTATCAATCAAGGTTGGCTGAAGTACAAGTGTTGCAAGAAGCCCATCAAATCGCTGTACTCGCAAACCAACCTCCAACTTTTCAAGGTCTCTGTGAATGTGAGGCTGAGAAGTAATTATGGAAGCTAGCTCTGAAGAGGATTTTCTGCTTAAGGCATCAGCTACCACATTGGCCTTCCCTGGATGATAATGCAGGTTTAGGTCATAATCCTTTAGTAGCTCCAGCTACCTCCTCTGCCTCAAGTTTAGCTCCTTCTGGGTGAAAATATATTTCAGACTTTGATGGTCTGTATACACATCACAAGTCTCCCCATACAAATAATGCCACCAAATTTTCAATGCAAAGATCACGGCGGCCAACTCCAGGTCATGAGTAGGATAGTTCTGCTCATAAGGCTTCAGCTGCTTGGAGGCATAGGTTATTACCTTCCCTTCCTGCATCAGAACACCTCCCAATCCCTTTTGAGAGGCATCAGTGAATAAAGTATATCCTCCAGATGTAGATGGAAGAGTAAGGATAGGGGCTAACACTAGGCGCTGCTTGAGCTCCTAAAAGCTTCCCCCACACTCCTTTGACCAAACAAACTTTGCTTGCTTTTGAGTTAAGCGAGTCAGAGGTAAAGCAATGCAAGAGAAGCCTTCCATAAATCTACGATAATAACCAGCCAGCCCCAAGAACTTTCTAACTTCTGATACATTGGAAGGCCGACACCAGTTTACGACAGCCTCAATCTTCTTAGGGTCTACTGATATACCGTCTTTGGATACAATATGACCCAAGAAGGATATTTGACTCATCCAAAAGTCACATTTCTGCAGCTTGGCATAAAGTTTCTTCTCCCGAAGAGTCTGCAAAACAATCCTTAAGTGGTCTTCATGCTCCATATGACTTTTAGGATATATCAAGATAACATCAATAAAGACCACTATAAACTGATCCAGGTATGCTTTGAAGATTTTGTGCATCAAGTCCATGAATGCTGCCGGGGCATTAGTCAACCCAAACGGCATCACCAAGAACTCATAATGGCCGTACTTGGTTCTGAATGCAGTCTTAGAAACATCATCAGCCTTTATCTTAAGCTGATGGTACCCTAATCGAAGATCAATCTTTGAGAATACCTGAGCTCCTTGAAGTTGATCAAATAGATTATCAATCCTCGGCAAAGGGTACTTATTCCGCATGGTTACCTTATTAATTTCTCGGTAATCAATGCAGAGCCGAAGACTATCATCCTTTTTTTTGACAAATAATACTGGAGCACCCCAAGGAGAGACACTAGGTCTGATAAATCCCGAATCCAGAAGCTCCTGCAACTGACATTTTAACTCCTTTAGCTCAGCTGGGGCCATACGGTAAGGAGCCTTGGATATAGGTCCAGTGCTAGGGGCTAAATCAACAGTGAACTTGACTTCTCGATCCAGGAGTAATTTAGTCAATTCTTCCGGAAAGACATCAGGAAACTCTCGAGCCACTGGAATATCTTCCAACTGGTGTTCATCCTGCTGAAGGTCTTTGACCATACCAAAAAATTCCTGACAACCTTTCCTTAAGTATTTTCCAGCTTGCAGAGCTGACACTAATACCGAAGCCAGATGTTCCTGACTCCCACTAAAACTGAATTTAGAAAGATTAGGAATTTTAAAGATTACCCTTTTCCTAAAATAGTCTATAGAAGCATGATAGGAGGCCAAACAGTCCATCCCTAGGATTACATCAAAGAATTTCAGTGGAAGGACTATCAAATCAGCATTCAACCTCCTATCTTCCATGTCAATCAGGTAGGATTTACACACTGAGTCTACCATCATGACATCTCCATTTGGAAATGCAATATGCAACTCTTGCTCTAGAGGAACGGGTGTCAATGATGCATTCTTGGCAAGATAACTATCAGATACAAATGAATGTATGGCACCCGGATCAATTAAAGTTTGAGCATAAGTGTTGCCTACTTTAAACATACCTGTCATAAAGATTAACTTAACTTAGATGTCATGCAGCATCATATATTTTTTCTCTATCTACTACCATAATCCATGCATTATACTAGGTATGAATGCAATAATTTTAAAGAAATAATTTAATTTAACAGACATACCTGTAACCACAGTGTTAGAGGCAGCAGCGTCCTGCTGAGTGAGGGTAAAGACCCTCCCTTGGGTCCTGGGCTGCTGCTAACTCTTTCCTTGATCTGAAGGGGGCTGCTGGTCCTTCCGGAGGGGACAGGTAGCCATCTTGTGGTCCATCTTCCCACAAATATAGCAAGCACCAGTCAGCCTGCGGCACTGTTTGCCCTGATGGGCCTTCCCGCAATGAGGACAGCGGGTCTCCTTATCCTTCTGCCCTGAGGGAGCCTGAAAGAAACCCTTCTTCTTCTTAGCCTGCCCTGAAGACTGGCCAAAAGGAGGTCCTCTCTTCTTCATCTGCTGCTCCCTCACCTGCTGAATGGTAATCATGTCCCTCTCAATGACCAGAGCCTTGCTCACCACTTCGCTGTAAGTGGGGAGCTCAAATGCATTGACTGCCTGCCTTAGCCTGAGGTGCAGTCCCTCGGTAAATTTGATAATTTTTGGCTCTCTCAGTCATAACAAAATCTGGAGCAAATCGGGCCAATCGTCTAAACTCGGCTTCATTCTGGGCCACAGAGAGGTTCCTCTGCTCCAATCTTATGAATTCAGACTCCATCTGTCTCTGCACACTCCTGAGGAAATACTGGCGATAAAAAGCCTCCTTAAACTGTTCCCAAGAGATGGCCCAACCTCCATGCTGCTGTTCCAACATCAGCCACCAATCATAAGCTTCCTCCTGAAGGAGGTAGGCGGCAAATCTAATCCGCTCCTTCTCCTGGCTGCCAAGGGCCGTAAAGGCCTTCTCTATCTCTCTTATCCACCTCTCCGCATCAAGTGGGTTGGTGGATCCAGAGAAGGGAAGAGGGGCCAAGCTCTTAAACTCGGAGAAGCTACAACCCCCTCCCTGTCAGGGCTGAGATGGAGCGGGCTGAGCAAACTGATCGGGCTGGGGCGGCTGGGTCTGAGGAGTAGGAGGGGCAGACTGAGTTTGCGGAATGGTAGAGCCAGATATAGCAGGAAGTATCTGCTGAATCTGTTGCTGCATGGCCTGTACCGCCTGAGTTACTCCCAAGAAGGCCTGGAGCAACTCGGCTTGTAACTGCTGTGGGTCGTTGCCAACTGGGGTAACGGAACCCGCATCTGCTGAGGCTTCCTGGCCTCCCTGCTGGTCAGGGTCACCAGCTTGAGAGTCTCCTTCATGTCGCTGACCACTGGTGCGACGATGCATTATGAAATTCTGCCACGGTTAGGTTCTAACCAATATCATAATAAACCACCAAATCTCAAGCATTTTTAAACAAGTCACTTGAATTTTTCCTAGAGTTATTACCCTCCTAATGTCATGTCAATATTTGGCCTAGAGTTAATCATGTATTTGGCCCTAATGTCAAACCTTGCTCTGATACCACTACAAGCTGTCACACCTCGAACCCAGTTGGTGGTGGCCCAGGGGTGACAGCCCACCGCATGCCAGGCATGCAAGGCATCCAGTACAGTATCATTTATAAACAATGAGGGTTAACAACTATATAACGTACAAAATTTAATCCTCCATAATACAAATTATGTAATGTTGGGCAATAAACCAAAGTTCCAAAATAAATCCAAATGGGGTTACATATAACAAAATATAATCAATTTACATCAAGAAGCTCCCAATTACCCCTGTTGTTGCCCCTGATAATTTTGTGGCTCTGTAAAAACATTGTAAGATTTAATGAGTTTGCACTCAGTAAGTAAGCCTACTATTACATGACATAGCCAAATAAGAATTTTACCAAGTCAAATATATGTCATGCTTATAAATTTAAAAACATTTCATCATATTATAGAATTATACAAATTTCATGTTCAAATAAATTGAAAGCAATTATTATGAAATAATATTTCAAAATACCATTTCAATTTCAAATCACTGTAAATCTCATTTTATACTAATGTCCCACGTCCACGTAATAAACATCCCAAGGATGTAACCTCCCTGTACGCCCCCAGTGGAGGAAAGGTGCCGGAGTCAATTAGCATATAATGCTATATCCTGTCACAGCACATCCCTAGGATGTGTGTTCTCCATATATTCCCCCTGTGGAGGTGGGTCACGGAGTCATGTAACATGTAATGTGGACCATGATGACATATAATAACGCAATCACAAATAACATTTATTCGCATAACAGCAAACATATATCAATTTACTTTTCATATTTTATCAAATTTGATAATTTGACATAATCATGTAATAACCAGTTACATGTATAAAATGCTAATTTAATTTACCAAAATTAACAATAATCAAGTCAAATAATTCATTTGCATAAATGTGGTACCATCAATATCATTTTTCAAATAATACTATAAATCAATTTCATTATTTCAATAATGGCATAATTTAATAATGATTTAAAAAATCATTATAACTGGCTTACTTACCTCACAACGCTAATCCTAAAGCGTAAATCAGCTGTAAGGACCTCTGGGTACCTACAATATAATTTTTTAGATTTTTAAATTTCAATTTTAGGATGTCAAACTGACTCCTACACTTAACCCAATCTAATCCTGTGCCCAACTTGGGGCTTGAATATCTCCAAATATAGTAGCCCAAATGGGGAAATAAAAATTTTCCGACAAACTAGGACCCATGCTGATCACAACCGTATTTTTCTTTTATTGGGCCGGGCCCAATTTGGGATCCAAAAATTCAGCCCAAACAGGATAACTAGAGTGGGCCGAACCCGGCCCAGTCCCAGTTTTTTCCTCTCTGTTTCACCCCTGGTTCAGGTGAACCAGGGGTGGCTGATGGCCGGTGGCCTAGGGCCGCCGCCAGCCCTTCCTGGGGGTCGGCTGGCCATCGACGGCCGACCCCAGGCCGGTCGCCGCCGGTGGCTACCCCCCTCTCCTCTCTTTTCTCTCTTTTTCCTTCTTCTTCTTCCTCTTCTTCTTCTTCTCCTTACTGTGCCGGTGGCACGGCCGGCCACCGCTGGCCAGCCGGACCTCACTGGATGCCGCCCCGACGCCGGTGGGGTCTGCCGGCCGGAGCCCGGGCTCGGACTAACGCGGGAGCCGGCTTGGCTCCCGCGACAGGGGAGGGCCATTCGACCCTCTCCCTCCCTTCTCTCCCCTGCCGGCGACATGGCTGGCCGAACCCCACCGGACACTGCCCTGGCACTGGCGGGGGTCGCCGGCCAGAGCCCAGGCCCGGAGGGCTGGCGGGCACGCCGCCGGGCCTGAACCCACAGTAAGGGGAGGGCCGTTCCACGACCCTCCCCCCTCTTTCCTTGCCGACGGCACGGCTGGCCTCCTCTGGCCGGTCGGACCCCATCGGACGCCGCCCCAGCGCCGATGGGGGCTACCGCCCGGAGACCGAACCCAGTGAGCCGGTGGGCATGCCACCGGGCCCGAACCAAGCGCGGGAGTCGGCTTGGCTCCCGCGTCAGGGGAGGGCCCTCCTGCGGCCCTCTCCCTCTCTCTCTACACGCTCTCTCTCTCCTCACCGGTAAGGGGGATGTTACCTGCCGGTGGCAAGGTGTCGGGGACGAGCGGAGGGCGACAACATCGATGGAAGTGTGCGAAGAGGAGGAGGGAGAAAGAAACGGAGGGGACTGGCAGTCCCCTCCCTCTACCATTTCTTCACCGAGGGGAGGGCTGAGCCCTCCCCTGCGCCCATGTGCGCACTTATGGGCGGCGCGCTAGCGCGCATGCAGCACGCCGCGTGTCGCACACCTACGCCGCGTAACATATAAAAAAATTTTCAGGTGAGGAGGGTTTACATTAACTCTTCGACTGCTGCAATTAGAATGAAGGAAAATGAGCCAGAACTCTTCTCATAAACAAACAATCCTGGTACCATGCCATGAAGAATCCTTGTAAGCTTTTAGTACGTGGCAAAGTGCTTCCTAGATTCGTTGAATTTCCTCCACTGTACCCTTCAATTCCTTTGCAACCTCTTTGTAATGGTTAAGGTGCCTAAGCTTTTAACGTGGCTACTAGTTTAGCCAATGGAAAACTAGGCAGAAGGTTCCCAAAACCACTACCAAGAAGTAAGTTAGGGTGGCAAGAAACTGGAATCAGACTGCTAACCTGTGGACTTGTTTGATAACTACTACCAGATTCGTGTTGGCCTTTTGATGAACATAAAATATATCCATGTCAAAGTGAACTTGATGAAGTTGGAACAGGAGTTGGGTTCACTTGGGCATCTGGATTGGATGTATTGACAAATCGAGCCTACTTAATTAGAGATGGCAAGTTAATCCTTGCACCTTCTCTTTCTGAAGAATATCACTGAAGGCAAAGTAGCTGGAGCCCATGGCATCTCTTGGAAAACATCTCATCTTCTTTTGACTTGTTTTTGCACATTCTTTTATCCTAATTTATCAATAAAATCTTGCAAAGGAAGGCTTCCTTCACCCCAATTTCAAGTCAAAAAAAAAAAAAAAAATTAGAGATAGTAATTTTAACAGACCTTTTATGGGGATATAAATATATAAATAGGAACGAAGATTATTTTTATCTCGGAACAGAGCGGACAGAGAGCAAGGATGAGAATAAATATATTTCCACCTTGCTCCATAGGCTCAATTTTATATTTTTTTTTCATATATATAAAATTATCCTCAAGTATATTAATATTTTTTTAAGCTTAATCCCTCTCTTCCACTTTCTTCAATTTTTTTAGTTATATTATTAATTTTATAATTTTTATCAAAAATTTTATAAATATCTTATTGAGAACGAATTAGGAACAAAAATTATTTTCTTTCATGAAAATGAGAATAAAGATTGAGATCTCTAATCATGCATCATTTTATCGCCATCTCTATATTTAACGAGAAAATTGAGACTGAATCACTGCTTCTATTTGGCTTAAAAAGTTAAAAGGTTTAACATCTGTTCAAGCCACCTAAATAAACTATAAACCACTCAATTTTGTTAGTCATATTAAAATATGATGATTTATTTTTTTTCTTGAATAATTATGATGCCTTTTTTAAAATTTTTAATATTGGTTTGCTGTTTACCATTTTCTCCAAGTTTGTTCAACAAAAAATATATATATATATATTTTTTAAAACATTATTAATACTTTTATAGGAGGTTGACTCAAATGCAGCCTAAAAAGCTTATAAAGTTAAGCATGGTTTCACATTTCCCATAACCTAGTCAAATTTGGATTAAGCTCAGGCTGATCCGAACGTGATCCATCCCATGTGAGAGGTTCCACGCCTATCTAAAATCTTTAAAAATTATCTAACTCTAATCCAACATGAGGCTTAGGATTTAGATTCGAAGAACTCGATTCGAGAAGGCATTGAATAAGACCATAAGACTTACATGATATATTGCTAGGGATGGCAATCTAGCCGGATCGTATGCAAAGATTGATCAAAAATTTATTTTTTAAAGCCTGAGTGTGATTATTTTTATGAAACATGCAGCCTAATCCAAACTTATAAATGGTTAAACATAACGAGCATGACCACTTCTATACATTGGTATATTATTTTATATAACATTTTGAGTCTAGATTTATTCCGAAGGCTTCACTTCTGCTGCCCCTTTTGCATGCGTAATGTGTTCAGATTCGGATTAAAACTTAAAAGCAGCTGCTGGTCCGGATTTTAGCGTTGAACGCCGACTTGTTCGCGAACTTCTGGAGTGCCAACGCCTTTCCAAGTCCAAGTCTTAGCACGCCTACTTTGTTAAGCGAGCTACGTCAAGTAAACCTGGGGCGTGCTTGGTACGCCGGACTGAAAGGAGGTAGAATTTTTTAAATGATAACTTATCCCCTTAAAATAAATATTTTTATTGCATCGCTATTTTATTTTCTAAGAATATAATTGTTAATTTTTTTTTTTTTTTTTAAAAAGTATGCCTATATTTCCATTTAACCCTACCTAATACTAATATAGAATAGAATAATTTTTATTCTATTCTATTTTATGCATCAAATGCAACCTAAGATTGCTAATCTATTTTATAAGAATAGTTATTTTTATTTTTATCCTATCTAAATACTATTTTATTTTCTCTTTTTTATTCTAATTCTTAATAATAATAAATGTCTAACTGCTATTTGTTTTTGTAAGAGTATAATTGTTAAGATAAAAAAAATATATCTATAATCCTATCCAATCCTGTTCAACACTAAACATAGGATATGATCATTTTTATTTTATCTGATTTGTTATTGTTCTCCACCAAATATGAGATATATATAGTATAATTTTTATAATATTTCATCCTATTGTGCAAAGCAAACGCATTACATTAATTTTGCTGTGGCGTATAAGTTTTACTAGGAGTACAAGTTGATTGGGTCGTGTCTATGATTTAGACCAGCATAATAGGTCTGGATATTTAATTAAGTTTTTGACAGGTCTAAACGGATTCAAAATGTATATGATTCAAGTGTAACTAAATTTTTTGTGATAGGTCTAGATATTTAGATTAATTTTTTCTCTGGACTAATAAGATTGTATATTTGGTGCCATTGAGTTAGGTCTAGTTGTAGAATGGTATTGGAATTTTAGCCTTTCTTCAAGAAACATGATAGACCCATGGATGTGAATTTAGTGCATCAACTAAATGCCATGCACCTAATTCACTTGCACCTTTGGGCTTAAAAGAGTTCATCTAAATTTCTTTCAAATTGTACTAGTTTTAAACATTGAATTCAGGCTCATCAGGTCTCGTGCCTAGACTCTATTTTTATTGGATTGGTGAACTTCTTTTGGTGCCACTTTTTTTTTAACAAAAAAAAAAAAAAAATCTTCACCTAAATGACTATGGATGGCTAAATGGTCTTGATGAAAGTGAATGCTCCCTATGGTGGATAGTTTCTTCTACTAGCCATCGCTCTAATTTGAGGTTAAATTTATGTTGCTTGGTCTATTTACGATAGCATATTTCTTTTAAATACTTTGCTTGAGATAATTGTTAGAAAAATCTATAGTAATTATTTTTTATCAGCTATGTGAGCTAGCTATTTTTCATCAATTAGCCCAATTAAAGCCAAAGTCTCATGACAATTGCTATAGCAATGATTTCTACCATCATCTTCCTAAAGATAACCATTGTTAAAATGAATGAATAACTTATTTTAATGCAGTCTTTGATGATCACAAGACCAATAATGATTATCTTCAAGATGATCATATTTCTAAAGACAAATCCACCATGTCATACATCAAGCATAAAAAATATTTCTTACACACAAAGAGGGTGACGTTTTGTCTCCGTGTTAAGTGGTTGATCATAGCTTGGTTATGTCATGGTGCCTTTAAGTAGTTGCATTTAGGACACCAATTTATAATAAGTCATTGTAGATAATATTTTAATATGGTAATGGTGTAGTTTTTTTTTTTTTTTTTTTTTTAATGCACAGCCAAATGTTTCATCTAGTAAGAAGGTAGAGAAATCAAAAGGAATAAGATTTATTCACACAATAATCTATATTGACGTCCAAGCCCTTTATTAGCTAATCAATGGACAATGCTATTAGTTATATTAATCTAGACCTGCTTTGTTTTGTCTCCACATGGAAGGCATGCTTATCATTGAAGGTAATTAAACTATTATTCATCTATTAGGTATAGCAAGTTGGCCAAGAGACCAAATGTGAGACATCTGTAACATATTAGAGTTTGGTTCTCTTATCCTCTACCACATTATTTTGATTAATCTATTTGATATAAAGATATGTTTAGTCGCAAGGAAGTGAAGATTTTTAAAGATATAGAGATAAACTTTTTAAGATTATATTTTTTAATAAAATAACAGATAGAAAATAAAAGTATTATTTGACATTATTTTCATTTTTTTATATATTTTTAGGATCATCATGCTTCTCTTTTTTAGAGTTTTAAATTATAAATAAATTTAATATAATTTATTATTTTAAAAAGTATAGATAGAGGATGATAGCAAAGATAGCGATGATGTAGTGGAGGTAACAAAGATGTTAGTATTCATATGGTGGAGGTAAGAAAGGATGTCGTGATGGTAACGAAAGAGAGAGAGAGAGAAACGGTATTGTTTGTGATGATAAAATTATAAATTTTAGAAAAATATTGAAAATAAAAGTGAGATATTTTTGGGTATTGATTTCTGTAAAAAAAAAAAAAATTAAAAGGAAAAGCGATGCTAATAAATCGCAGTGCCTGCGGACTCAGAGGAGCTCAGAGTTGAGTAAAACAACGCTGGGGGGTCAAAGCTGACATCGGCCAAGGTTCAAACCATCTTTCATGGCCATTAAAAGCGCCCACGGGGAAGCCACCGTTCGCCGGCCGATATGGCGGTATCGCCGGCAATGGCGGTTTAGACTCTTTGGACGTGGCCTTGAAACCAATACAAAAACGAACAGGTAGGTCCGACGCCTCTGAAAAGATAATATTATTCGGCGTATAAAAACATCGAGGGCGGTTGGTTCCCCCGCTCTGTTCTTTGATTTTTTTTTTCCCCTACTTGAAAGCGATGAGAGAGTCCTTGATTTGGACTACTTGTATACTTTCTTGCACCAGATGAAACCTTTGTATTATTTATTTGTTTAATGTCTAATCCTTTTTTTTTTTTTAACACATTTTTGTAGTGCAGTGCTGAATGGATTTGCCATGATCTATAATTAAAAAAATGATAATAAAAATATACTTTTGATCCCCAACTTTCATCAAAAATTTATTTTTGATGTTCAAGCTTCCGGTTGTTATTAGTTTAGTCCATCATATTTAGGCAATGTCCTAATGCCTCGGGGCTAGAAATAGGTTGGTTCGGATTGGATCGTATTCTAACCCAATCTTAATCCAAAATTTATTTAAGGCTTTGGATCATGCTTGGACCTAATTTTTTTAAAAAAATTAAGTTTGAATCCAGTGCAAATCCCAATCAAACCGACCCACAACAATTTATGTGAGCCAAAAATTAGGCCGATAAAGTTAATTTTTTATTTTTTAATATTTATATAAAAAAAGTAACAATTAAAATAATTATATTTAATCACTTTAGAAAACTTACTATAATATGAAGAGTTATTTTTTTATAATTGACAAAAAAACTCAATATAAAATTAAAAAGATTTATTATATTTTAAGGTTTCGTAATTACATTTGGGTCAGATTTGGACTCGACTAAGAGCTAATACTCCGAGCAAGCTTGAGCTTCGGGCTAGGCCAATTAATAGCCCAAGCCTAGTTGGAATTTTTTTTGGTTATAGTTTTAAGCCCGAATCCAATAAAAGTTAGATCAGCTCGATGAGTTTTGGATCAGATCACCTAACCATTATATAAGGTAAATTAAAATTGATGGAATAGATGATATGTTATTCTGATATGAACACATAGACTCTCATTGATCCTATATAGCATGTTATTGGAGGTCCAAGTGGCACGTCGTTTATTTCACTAATTTTAAGTGATCTATGTAACGGAATATCAGGAATTAAATATTTCAAAAATATAAGAGACTAAATTATAATAATTAACAATCTATGGACAAAAATAAATTTTAAGTCTAAGTTGGAGGATCAAAAATATATTTTGACTTTAAAAAAATTAAAACATTCAATTTTAAGAGCTAAAGCGATTGAACCTCAACTCTACTGGGTTAGGAGGGCTTATCAAACAGCAGATTTTCCAGCGAACTTAGCATTCTTCGTCTTCTAAACTAATTCAAAAACTTGATATCTCTATCCACCAAGCTCATGCCTTGTAATTTACGACACACCTAATTGCCTAGTCAAAGCAAACGTCTAACAATTAAAACTTAATCATAAAGCAAACAAAAAAAAAAAAAAAAAAAAAAGAATCATTGGGTCAGTCAACGTCGGTACATGTTCAAAGTTGAATACTTGAATGGGAAAATTGGAGTTAGCGAAGGACTGAGGGGGGCGTCACCTCTCAAAAGGACTTTATATACTGCTCCATTGGACGCCACTGTGGATCAAACCAGAGACCAAAAAGCATCGACAGCAAAGCCATGGCGCCCGCGGGTTTCGAGTCCCACGACGGCGGCGACGTGATCTTCTGCGTCATCATCGTGTGGCTCTCGATCATTTCCATGATCATCTTCGCCTCCGTCGGCGATGCGAGCCGCCCCCGGAAGCGGTCCAAGGCCCACGGCGGCCCGGTGTTCGTCGGAGGGAAAGGCTGTGCTTGCGGCGGTTGCAGCAGCAGCAGCAACAGCTCCGGCGTTTGCGGCACTTACCTCTCTTGATGGGATCCTTTGAGAGGATTGTGCAAAGAGCGCAAGTGAATCAGAGCTATGTATTATTATTATAACCTCTTGTTCTTCCCTTTTTGTTGTCTCTCATGCAATTCTTGTGAATAAGAATAAGATTTGCATGTAGAGTTCTATATATATATATATCATGTTCTTCTCTGTTTCATCCATGTAAAAAAAAATCAGAACTCTGATGTTTTAAGAAAACTCTTGCTTAGATAACTTGATTTGAATTCTCTCTTGATGATGTTCTAAGATGACAAGAACAAACAATAAATAAGATGGATGAAATCTAGGTGATATTTGCAAGATCTAGGTGAGGTCGATCTCGGCCGGTTCATTCACAATTAGTTTTCAAAGTGGGGGAAAAAAAAAAAAAGAAGCAAACTTTTAGATAATGTTGACTGAGTTTGCAAATATATTTGCTATATCTCAAGGTCTTTTAGGATTAAAACCTTAGGCCACAAATTTAAAAAGTGTGATAAGATTGAGACTCTCAACCTACCGGAACGAATTAAATTCTGCCGACCCACCATACAGTGGTCCCTCAAGCATAGAAGGCCCTTTATTCCTTCTGTGGTCCCCTTGTTGGCAGAGACTGGAAGCAATTTAATCAGCCTTACTATTTCCATTCATCATTGAATATCTCAGTTGTTTCTTAAGCAGTGAAAAGTACAAGCTTAGCAGAATTCAACTGGTGAACCAGAGGATGGGCCAGCTGCTGCCATTTAATTTCATATGTGATGGCTGAGAATAGCTCTTTCAGAGGGTTCATTAATTGCTGGGTATTTATTTATTCATCCCCATGTAGCTAATAATGTCCTTGATAAATTGTTCAGGTTGGTGGCACCAACCTCCACCGGCCTCTTTCTTGAAGTCTTGAAAAATTGGGTCAATATGATCAGTTGGGTTGATCCTGTAGTTTGGATTTAATTCATATTTATGTTCCTTTTTTTTTCGAGGAAAAAAAAAGAGAAAGATATACTCTAAAACCAGGGTGAATGGGTCATATAGACCACCTAAGTTCAGCATGTAACCAAATCCAGCTTGGATTAAAACAATACCTGCCCAAGGGTTGAGTTAGAGACTGGTGGATTTGGATTTAAGCTGCCGATTAGATTTGATTGGACTCTGTTAAACTTAACTAAGGTTTGTTCCATGGCATGGGTATGGCTAATAAAATATGACCTAAAATGAATGGCTTATAGATTTGAATAATTATGGAGTCAACGTCAGCAAGACAATTCCATCCCAAGCTTTGATGTAGAAAATTCAAGGGCCAACCTTACGATGATTTTTAGCCTATGAAGCATGAATTGAAGGCTAAAATATACTTTCGTTTCTCAAACTTTCACTCTAAATTTATTTTGGTTCTCAAACTTTTTAATTGTTACAATTTAATCCTTTATGCTTTAAAATTATTACATTTTTAGTATACAAGTTAATAAGTTAGCATCTCGTCAATTTATCAAAACTAAATGATAATCGATGAAAGTTTTAGGACAAAAATAAATTTTAAGTGAAGATTTGCGAATCAAAAGTATATTTTTAACTAAATTGAATTCATGCTTGTTGATGCTAAGCGGCCCAAAGTTAATTTGGATTGGATTTGCATTAGATTAGACCAAACCTGGACTTCCCCACAACCACACCTCGTCTAAAACTATGCGTCAACTTGCAGTATTGGTCAAAGATAATGACAATTGATCAAAGAGAGAGAAAATATGAGCTGCCTTAAGTTAGCGTTTCTAAATTTTGCTAGAAACTTGTGAAACTTGCAAAAGACTTGCTGACCAAGAGACCAATGGCAATGTGAGTGAGTATGAACTTTTCAAAGGCCTATCAGCAATTTGGTATACAAACTCCAATAACGAAATGGTGCCCATTCTTCAGCCATCCACGCTTAAATCGTCTGCACTCTATGTTGGTTGTTGCAAAGCTTTAATGTCTTTCCCCGAAATACTGAAAAAAAAAAGCAACCAGTACAAGTATATAAAGTACGAAGACTGAATGCTCGTATACAAAACTATTTATATTGAAAAAATTAATTAATCATCAATCGATTTAAATTGCAATAAAGGGATCATAATGTTATTTATACCAAATTTAATTAATCATTTATTTCTTGATATTTGAAGAGGTTGTGATTGGACAATGGTCGCTTTGTAAGAAACTATATTTAAATCATTTTTTTTTACCATACATGAAAGAAGCTATAAATAAATTAAAGTCCAAAGATATAAGAGGAAGATAGTTTAAAAGCTGAAGGTATTGAATGAAGGTTCTAAATGGTGAGACTAAAGCTCGATCTCTCTTTAAAAAAAGAAAAAAAAAAATTGCCTATCAGCAATCACCAAATCACCAAAAAGAGAGTTCTCAAGATAGAAAATTATTAAAATATTGCTACATAAAAAAAGAAAGAAGAGTTTTTTCGATACCTTTCATATTCTATATTTGCTCATGGATAATTAATGATAATATCAATATGGACAAAACTTCTATACTTCTCCTACGTAGCACAATGAGCATAAAAAAGATTCTATAGCACTTATCATAACCCAAAGTTTTTCAATATAAAATTTTATTTTATCTTGAAGGAGAGGAGATTAATCAAGCATCATGAGAACATTGCATTGAAACCTATATTGATTTATTTAATTATTTGACATGATAACTATTTTATCCTAAAGAATACTTATTTTATGCTCAACTATTTTTAGTCGTTCATGTTATCAAATTTTTATTATTCTATTTCTTTACCTATAAGTTATTATTCCTTTACATAATTTATCTCTTTACAATATT
The DNA here is from genome assembly GCA_017589505.3 of Metroxylon sagu. Taxonomy (NCBI): domain Eukaryota; kingdom Viridiplantae; phylum Streptophyta; class Magnoliopsida; order Arecales; family Arecaceae; genus Metroxylon; species Metroxylon sagu. Next base: position 1,748,343 of record JACVBY030000603.1, on the reverse strand, counting down.
CAAGTTATATTATAAATTTTAAGTCTTTATATTAAGGTATGTTAAATCTTGACTTATACCATTTTTTTTTATAAAGGTAAGTAAAAAAAAGTTAAGTATACAGCGATTTTGGCTTGAGATTTAAGAATCAAAATGCTTTATATCTATATAAAATTTTTTTAATATTATTTTATAATATTTAAATATAATATAATATTTAAAAATAATAGTATAATTTAATGTATATATTATAATAATACATAATATAAAATAATAATAAATTATTATAATGTTTACAAAATAGATTAGAGATAGTTTTTATATTATATAGCTAGAGATCTTAAATTTTTATTATATATCAAATAACTTGTTTGTAGGTATCCAAAGATTTTAAATCATTGTGACGTAGCATATCAAATATGTGATGATTTTATATCTTCAGAGATGAGGACAGTGGGGGATAAGGACAAATGGTGATCTAATATATATATATATATATATATATAATGTCATAACAAACGTATTAAATAAAAAGGTATTTAAATGGAAAGAAAAAGAAATATATACATTGAGTTATATATCTACTTTGTTGATCAAGTGATACTTGTTCATATTTATTAATACACTTTAGATGGTGATTAATTTGTTGTTTTATCAACTCATCTTTTTTCTCATTCAAGATGGATGAAAATATTGCCATTTCATATGTAGAAGAGTATTGAAGATAAAAAATGATTGTTTTAAAGAAAAAAAAATATATCATTTGAAAATAATCTATTGGTTGCAAGAAGTAATTGAAAAGATTGAAGAATTTCTTTCAAGCAATAATAACCCAATTAAAAAGGCAATACCTGCCTACCTTCACAAATTTTTTTATGATAATTTTATCATGCACTAAATGCTCTCAACCACTCTCAACTACTAAAATTATACATTCATTGTTAAATATAGAAGCTTTCAAAAATGTCTTGCTCATTACTTTCTATTTTTTATTTTTATTTTTAGTAAAAAGATCTCTTAGATGATGGGCTATAAATCATTACCTCATAAAAAATTCAAAATCTAGCAAGTTCTAAAATAACAAAAAATTATTGTACAACACCCTTCTCTCTCGCACAGAACAAGCTCCCCATTATGGCCACCCAAAAAGATCACCACAACATTAAGATGGGTTTTTAATATAACTTTTTTTTAGAGAATTCCGACATCTAAAAGCCCAAGCCACTATATAACATAAAGCAACATTTCTCCACAAATAATGCATGAGGCTTTTGAAGTGAAGCCCGATTCCTTTAAGCTAAGATGGATTTGAAGCGTGGAACAATAAGGTATGCTTTGAATCCAATATACTTAAAAAAGTAGAATTCAACAAGTGAGATCCATGTTGGAAAAATTAAAAAGCGATTGGATGAAGAAGTTTTGTTTTTCTGAAAAAGAGTTTTAGTGGTCACCCTGAGCAGTCGCAGCTCGGACTTTGATGGAGATGGTGTGATTTGTTTATGAACACAGAGTTAATTTGCTGCGCAGGAGTGCCTCATTATTTTAGATCATAACTACCGTAAGAATCTTTAACACAATAACTTGTTGGAAGATGCGTTGCTGAACTCCAATCTTGCTTGCTACGTGGTCTGACATAATTATTAAAAAATATTATAAATTATATTGCGCTTGTGGAACTCTCAAATCAGTGCAATGAGATGGGATGTTAAATCAATCGCCATAACTCCACTAATCTTTCAACTTTATTTATTGGCGCAATTGTTAAAGGCTCGACACAAAATAATTTTTTTTTTTTTTTTTTTTTTTTTAATCTCTGTGGTTGTTTGCACTGCTCTTCGATAAATATTTTCAGAAGGACAGCTGGAATTCCAAGCCCAACTCCACCCCAACGCAATAAGCTCTCTGTTGCCTAATTCCATCGCCCTTTCTTCTCTCTGCTCTCCTCGTTCTAAACCCCATTGCGTTCGCAAGGTAGAAATCTCTCTCTCTCTCTCCTTGTTCTTATTTTCTCGTTGGAACCAAGCTATGTTTCCTGTTTCAACCTCGATCTCGAATTATAGCGACCTGATTTCTTCCTTATGACAATCCCATGCCACTTCAATCCTATCCCAAACCCTAAAATTCCACTCCCTTCTCCGAAGAACGCATCTTTCTGCCTCTACTTCCCCCACACTCCGCTAAAAATCTCATAAAAACAGCACACCTTCCCCCAATCAGTCAAGCCGGATCCCCTCTTCCTTCTTCGATCGAATCCTTTCGTTTTTCATCAAAAAGGTCGGATTTTGACCCCTGGGTCGCGTTTGATACCCAAAATCCTCGTTTTTCCTTAAAAGTATTGGATTAGAATGCCTGGATTGTGTTTGGTACCCTAAGTCCCTTTGTTTTTCCTCAAAAAGATCGGATTTAAATGTCTGGGTCGTGTTTGATGCCTTAGGTTCCTTCGTTTTGCGTCAAAAAAAAATCGGATTTCACGCGTGTCGCGTTCGATACTCGAAAATTATAGTTTTTCCTCAAAAAGATCGGATTTTGGCTTCTTGGTTTTGATCGATGCCCTAAGTTCCTTCGTTTCCCAGCAAAAAGTTCGGATCTTCACGCCTGGTGGTTGTGTTCGATACCTCCAAATTCGTTCGTCCTTCCTCATAAAGATCGAGTTTTTACGGCCTGGTTTTGTTTGAATTCTTCATTTTTTTTTTTTTCCCCTCAAAAGGATCGGATTTTGACACCTGGATTATGTTTGATTCTAGGTCGATACCTAACGGAATGGACCAGCAGGGCCATCCCACCCCTCCGGTGATCGGCGTCGCCGCCCCGGTCCCCTACGCCGCCGCGGCCGCGGCCGCCGCCAGCGGCCCCTACCAGGCCTACCAGCACCTCTACCACCAGCAGCAACAGCAGCAGCAGCAGCAGCTGCAGATGTTCTGGGCCGACCAGTACCGCGAGATCGAGCAGACCACCGACTTCAAGAACCACAGCCTGCCCCTCGCCCGCATCAAGAAGATCATGAAGGCCGACGAGGACGTGCGCATGATCGCCGCCGAGGCCCCTGTCGTCTTCGCCCGCGCCTGCGAGATGTTCATCCTCGAGCTCACCCACCGCTCCTGGGCCCATGCCGAGGAGAACAAGCGCCGCACCCTCCAGAAGAATGACATTGCTGCCGCCATCACCCGCACCGACGTGTTCGACTTCCTTGTTGACATCGTGCCGAGGGAGGAGGGCAAGGAGGACGTGCCCCGCCCCCTCGGGGCCCCGCCGGCCGACCCCCTCTCCTATTACTATGTCCCCCAGTAGCTGCAATGTGAGTCCTGCCAAACTGCTGCCCCTTTCCTATGTCGTGTTGCTTGCTTTGATTGGTAGCTTTAGTTTTGAATGTGGAGAGTTGGGGATTGGTCTGCTGTAATGTTGCTGGAAGAAAAAACGAAGAAAAACTAATTATCAAATATATTTTGCTTGTCTTGTCTGTTGTGGGCTTTATGTGGATGAGTTTCTTGCGTTCAAATTTGCACCACCTTCTTTGATGTTTGTTTAGTGACAAATGTACCTCATGCCTTGTCTCATTGCAAGGCTTTCTAATGGTTAGTTACTTATGGGTTCAACTGAATGACACCAGTGATATGCATACTCTTTTGCACATTATATTTTAAGTATGGTGATTGTTGATTGAGCAATTGCATGATCTAGAGTTTGAAAATTCATCAACTACCATGATGAATAATGCTTTTACCTGCTGCAATTTTGATGTCATGTATGTGAACATAATAGAAAGAAAAGGACAATCTTGCTCATTTAGTTTTTTATCATCAATTTTATGCGTACAGCGTTTGCAGGGTTTTGTTAGAACAAAATAGGCATTTGGTCTGTTATGCTTCTTCTAATAGTATGCTGGTTGGTGATTTATTTAATTGTGTTGTCAAGCTTACTGTAACTGATATAGCTGAAGGTACAATATGAATATTGCTCAAAAAAGATATGTGTGATTTATGATATCTTTATCTTATTAGTGGAGAAAGGAGAAAAAGACACAAAATACCAAGGTGTTATCCAAATAATGTACAAGTGGCTGGTAAAATATGTAGACATGTACCTATGATGTATGCGAAACAAAAACAAAATATTGCCTCAACTGACATGGGAGACCCACGAAATTGATGGTTCATTCGAGGATTTTGGTCACTTTCATCATCTATAAGCATACTAATGGATGACACGGTTAGTTCTTGCTACATTTGGATGTTGTGGAAAGCATTAAAGATCTATTACAGACATTGAATTCTCTAATTGGCTGGTGCATTCTTATTATTGAGTCCTCACTCTACATTCTAATGTTTTAGGACCACAAGGCACTTTAGTAACATTGTAATGTGGTGCAAGGTATGCCATGAACATAAGTTGTTCCATGTTGTGCTTTATCACAACAGATGATAATTTAGAATGCATCTTTTACTCACTGAATAATTACCTATGTGCCTCTTTACTTATGGTTCTCCTGTTGATGTCTAGCATAGTTGTGGGTGCCATTTTGGCACTTAGTAGTCGCATTACTTTACGTAGAGCTAAGAAAGTGTCAGTTGCTTGGTTGGTCACAAACAGTTTATTTCTTGTTTGATAGATGTCTTTGAGTCTGCAAATGCCAATGAACTTGTTCTATAATATAGGTTGCCACTTACAATATCTTGATTTGTTTATAATTCAAAGAACTACTAATAGACATTCAACTATAAATTGGAACATTGTTTAGATGCTAGTATATTGACTGATGGGATATAAAAGCATGTCCACGTGTGGTGCATATAATTGGGAATTGATGGGTGTTTTGTTATTATTTATCAATAGTATTTAGGATCAAATTGGTCGCTTGCTTTCTGATTATGAAAGGTATTTTGACATATGGTATCTAATATTGAATATGAATCTTGATGCATATTTTTGAAATTAAATGTCCTTTTGGAGACTTCTTTTTTTTCCCCCACTCACACACACACCCAGCTGTGAGACTCATCCAGCTGACTTGACCTAGAATTATATATACCAGATGTAGGTGCATATTTTTAGGTAGATTCTAACTTTGGTTTAGAGAGGTCAAAGACTTGAATCATAAACATGGTGTCGATATTTTAAAAGATAAATTTTGGAGGAAGAAACCAACACTCTCCATACCAAAGGGGACCTTCAGTTCATCATGTTTATGATGTTACATTTAGTGAAAGGAGTTTCTAGTTGAGGTGATTTGTGAACTGATGTGATAGTTGATCTAAATACTAAATCTAAAGAACAATCATGGTATAATGTAGTCATTAAGAAGCTTATTGTGAAATTGCTGCAAGTGACATCTGTATCTGTTTGCCTTGGGGTAAAGAAGGGTGAGACAGGATGCTTAATTATTCAAGTATTAATGTCTCGTTGCATATAATATTTTCAAAGGATGATAAACTCATATGAATCTACAGAATCAACTGTGCTACCCAAAATGGGATATCTGAGATTAATATTGTTAACTTCATTTCTATGATTTTACGGTTAGCAGGATGTGTGCTTAACTGTGAAAATGCTTATTAACCTGTTGCAGGTAATTTTGGTAAATTAAGTCGAGGTTTGGTTTATTGTGGCTGTACAAAATAATATGTGCTGCTGTGCAATACTTAATTTGCCAACCTTAACATGATTGCTGCTTTGATAGCACAAGGAATGCATGAGGAAGATCATTGCAATGCAGAAGCAGGAAATGAATTCATTAGTGTTAATTATCTGGATACTGGAGATATCTATGATTTGGTATTTTAATGCCTTGAACTGTCTGCTGGAGATCAACATCTGCATGCAAGATGTCAACAATAATAAGCTGCTGACGTTATTTCGGAAGAATTGTTTTAAATATTGGCTGGAATTCTAGTATTGCTACCATTGCAGTATGGTATTAACTTTTATTTATTTTAGGATGTGCTCATGTAATGGCTGAAAGAAGGTAAGAAAGACATATAGATGATTATGAGAACTTCCTCTTTGACGATCAGTTAAGCCATTAAAGTATGATATGCAGAGCAAGGTATATCTAAACAAACCTTGAACCCATTAGTTAGGTTGATTCTACAATCCTTAGCATTCTTCGATCTATTATGATCATAGGGATGACAGAAGTTGCTTTGAGCCGATGGCTATTTCTAGTGGAAAACATAAAACACCCATTAAAACCCCTTGATAATCTCCCAGCTTGTGTCATCCATGCTTATCATATAGTGATTGATTTGTCTGACTTCAAGGGACTGCACTGTGCCCTATAATATCCAAAGAAAGCATATGTCTGCTACTACTAATGGATCTGGAGGATTCAAAAATATATCCATGTAATTGTGTCTAGTATTCTCAGGAAATTTATATTTAGATGTTAATTAACATTTTTAGCTAGACATTTGGCATGCTTATCATTTGCCTGGGTATTTTTTACATGATGGTCATGATATCTTTAGAATGTGTATGTGTGTAATGCCATGCATCACAGAAAAAGCTAGTAAATGAATTCTTCTGTGTTTGCAGTTCTAATCTTGTAATTATGATAGTTCATGATTCAATCTCAAGTCATCTATTACCTGATGCATGTCCATTTGGACGTCTGTGTCGCTTATTATTAAATGTTGTCTGGAGGCTTGTTAAAACAGATAGCTTGGTGTCACTTAAGATTCACTTAATGCAAGAATTATATAAAAAAAAATTAAACGTATTTGGGCATGTCATGTTCTGTTGTTCCCTTTTGTCACTTTGTTGAGATAAGAACTGATGTATTATTAGACAGTGCTAGTCTCCAACATTTATGATGCTCAATATTTGTAGCAGAGTTTCAAGATCATGTCCTACCTGATGCAGATACTTCACTGTATGTAGACTGATTGTCCTAGGAATGATTTCAGCATTGAATCATAGAAGAGGAAAAGGAACAGAAAGAAGAAGAGAAAAAGAAAGTTTAATGAAAAGAGAAGGATGTGGAGGAAGGACATTTCCATCACTGTCACAGAGAGAGAGAGAGAGAGAGAGAGAGAGAGATTGTCTGGTTTGACCTTCATCTTATCTTCCCCTCTTTTCTATGCTTTTGTCTATCACATGATCCATATACTTGAGGTTATATTAGGACAATGGTTCTCCCATGTATGATACTGCGATATATTTAGATGATCCTGTATAAAGTTTGAGAACTAGTCAAATTCTAGAGGGTAAGGCCAAACCTAGTTCTTTTGTATCAACACAAGAGACTTTATGAACTTAGCAAATAGGCACCCTGGATGATCGTTTATAAATAATTCTAGATAAAATGCTGCCATATGATATAACATACATATGTAAACATGAGATATATAATTAACTACCATACTTTGTAAAATGAATATTAAAAGGTTAGATAAAACGCATAAAAGATATATTTTTTCTATTTGACCTTTGTATCATAAGAACTTGCTGACTTTAATACATAACATTTTTCTAAGTTTTTGTCTTCTAGACATGTCTATGCAACACTGTCAGGCTCTGTTTGGATGCCTAGGAATCGTTTGTGGAGGTGGGGCAGCCTAGCACAAGTGATCCCTCTTTTCTGTGAATAAACTAAATCACCTCGGAAACAAAATTTAGTATTCTAAGATGGGGATTAATTATGCCGTCAGAGGGCAGGGTTCAAAGAAATATGCCTTCTTATCTCTTGAAATCAAGGATTTGACTAAATCTATAGAATGACGAAGCATCCTACTATCTTGAGTGCGAGGATGAGGCATCCTACCATCTTAAGTGTGAGGATGTAGCATGTCACTAGTATAAAGAAAAGGATAGAAAAGAGAGGATGGGGATAGAGATGGGACATTACATCCACTATCCAATGTTTGGATGTAATGTATCTTATCCTATGAAAAAATCGAGGTGACTTTAGCCTATAAGATTTGAGTCTTTATTATTTGAAATCTTGCTTAGAGCATTTGTTTTCTCCACAAAACTCGAACATCTCTAACTAGAAAATTGAAATATAGGATTTGATGTCCTTTTTCTTTTTTTAGCTACATCTAGATGAATTCAACCTCCACCATTAAAGTAAAGAGGGGTGAAGAAGGAAATTTAATTATTAATCAATCCATCAAGTTATCAATTTTAAAATTTTTGAATTATCAAAAAAGGCAAGAAACTTTCACCCTCATTGCTACTTTCTTGTCAATCCCTAATCTGTATTAGAGATCACCCCAATGACAATAATTGGGGAGAAAATCCAAGCTCTTTTAGAAATTATGCAAATACAACAATTAAGTAAAAATAAATAAATAAATAAGAGAAAGCTACAATAGGATTTTGAGGGTTGCAATATAAATGAGAAGGCCATAGAGATGAATGGAAAGTATAAACTGTAGCTTATTTTAGAGAAGACACTGCTAGTCCCCGTCAAAAAAATTAAGAATGATATTATGAGAAATGTCAATTTTTTTCCCATTCAGAAGACACTACTCTCAAAGGAGTTTCTTAAGAACAGGAATATTTTTTTTTCACTAATTGTGTCTTTCTTTCCATGATTATCTTAATTATTTTAATAAATTTACAAAAACAATAACTATAGGATTCCCATCTAATTAGGTTGTGGGTAAGAGATGAGGTACCCCAACCGGCTAGTGCTGTAAATCTTGTCCTTGAACCAAAACCGAGAAGCAACTCATGAAAGGCACAGGGTACCAAAGCAAGTCCCTTGCAATGATAAACATGGTAAAGTAATGAACTTAGCATTAAAATATTACTACTATTAGTAGAATTATATAGAAATAATTTACGTATATTTAGAGAGCAAGTATGTTGTCCATTTACTTGTTCATGTAAAAACTTTGGCATTAGCCTGGAAGCTGTCTTGTTTCAGGCAATTGTTTCAACATGTTAAGTTTCCCTGTCTAAGACTCTTGGATCCCTCTGCTAAACCATTAAGTGGAAAGTGTTGTTTTGAGGCTGAAACGTTGTTAGCTTCGGATTCATCCGTTGCATGGTTGGATTTTTCTTTGATTAGTTTGTCACTTAATTGTTTCATACTTTGATGACGTTTGGCTCCCAATTGTAATCATATTATAACTATAGAATTATCATATATCCTATAACAACAACCATCAAACCGATCGGTATTACCGTCAACCTCGATAAAACATTAAAAAGAGAAACAATAAATTCTTGTATGATAACGTCACGAGCTTGAGTAACTTCAATCTAACGAGGACTTGGGTGATAATCATGGATTTTCTCCTTATCATGTTTGACAAATCATGATATTGTTTCTGGAGTAAAATTTCTAGCAATGGCTGGGTGACATTCCTGCATCATCCCTTGAACAAATAAGCAATCAATTTTGAGATAAACCAGTGATCACCATAGGGGAGCCCTTTGCCGAGGAGTATAGCAACCTGCACAATAATGGATGAGGTTTAGATATTCCTGAGCTTCAGTGCTGTTGGACATTTGATTTCTTAGTCTCTGTTCCATTGTCCCATTGTTGTAGCCATACCATGACATGGTCATCACAAATAAGCCTGAAGGATTCTTTTTCTAACTCGGATGCCAGAAAAGAAGCACTCATGACTGCTGCTGGAATTCAAACCTTAAAAGAAATGCACGCCAAAGAACAATCAAGGTCCTGCCTATCATGCCTTTCAAACTGGTAAAAAACAAAGAAGAAGAAAAAAAAAAAAAAAAAAAAATCCCTGGCAATCATAGCCATTATGCTTGATGAATGTTTTCAATCAGCCCCTCCCAATACGAAATGAATTATTCCCAGCCTCACGATACAATGCCTTCCCTCCCTCTCAACCCCAACTGTGCACGCGTGCATGTGTGCACGCATCTGCGCGTGCTTGCTGAAATCAAGGCTGCATAGCACGTAACATAAAATTAATTTTGCAGGACTCTCAGATGAATGAAACAATGCCACCAAAAATTTATGACAGATGCCTTCCAAACACATGGAATGGCATCGAGAACTATTTGTAAACAAATACTCATCAATCAAGTCAACTAACCCTCTCATTCCGCCCATGTTTCTGTCAGGCATCAACAGCTAAAGCAACATCCAATATATCGTCTTCCTTCACTAGCTATCTTTGGGGCTTGAATAAGCTGCGTTCAGAGACAGGCACCAGGAGATCACCATCATAAACAAGATTCAGAACACTATTTGTTGAGGACGATCGACCACCCAGAGCTGCTTTGGGGGACCATGGACTACTGTCTCAGTTTTATACACAAACCTGACCAATTTTTTCTATACAACCCCCATGATGGTTTCAAAACTGTAAAACACAAGCATATAACTCTATTAAAATCACAAGGGCACATTTTCTGTTCGCTTAGTAAGGCACATACATAGGGTAGACTCTACAACAACCAAAACGGTTTGCTATTTGTATCCCATAACCATCAGACACCCCCCTCCCCCAGGAGCAGGAACATGCACATCAGACAGAACCCAAGTTAGAGGCATGTCTTCATCCCATAGCACAGATTAGTAACCGGAGCATGGATTTGACATGGCAGTCCTTAATGGAGATTTGGCAGTAACAATCTCAATCTAACCCCTCGTCTTGGCTCTCTTCATGCTGAGGCTGTTGTGGAAAGGAGATACAGAAGGTGATGTCTGTGGACCCTCTTCACGGAGTGTCCCATTGAGCATGGCAAGCTCTCTAAGCTGCTGCTTCTTGAAGAAATCCACTGATTCATCCTGAGAGATTTGGGCGACAAACATGACAATAATGCAACTTCTGGTACCTAAAAACTTGTTGGACAAAGAAAATGGGAATTAGTTTTTGGATGCAGGGAAAGGAAGCAATACCACAGGCTTCAGTAGGTCTTCAAGAATGTCACGAGCTTGCATCAAGCGAGCATCAACAATTTCAACTGGCAACTCTGCTTCTATCAGTATGTGAAGGGGCTCATTCAGATGCTCATACCCTGGCTTTCCTCTCATCATTTCCTCCTGTGGTTCAACAATATATAAGAACTGGTTGTGCCAAAATAAGAATGGGAGAATAACACCTCAGAGGATGGGACACAAAAAAAAATTGTCAAGCAAAAAGTGTTTTGCGGGTGAATAAACCAAAGTCATTTCAAGGGTCAGAATAACAATAATCCTATTTGATTACATATTGCTTTTTGCCTTTTTCACTTGAAAAAACTAAGGTTGTTACTAGTAAAGACGACGAAATCTTCATTGCACTGCAGTCACATAAAAGACTGGGCATAAAAAACCCAATTCATGTGCAGATTAGAAAAACATAGGGGATGAATGTTTTATATTGTAGCGATATCATAAAACTAGGATTCCCTAAGTCCACATGTCACAGGCTATCAAAGAAATGAACGACCTGTTTGTCATCATAAATCATCATCAAAATGCTGAGCTTTTATAGCTTCAACCAAACAGAGGTATGTGTAGGTATGGACAAAAAAATACAAGTAATAACTTAAGAAAAGGTTTCCTTTTATTGCATGGTATCAACATATCAATGTTGTGAATGGTATTGTAATTCTAACCTCAAATGTAGATCAACAAACTCTAAATTTTTAGCATCCTTTTGTCAACTGTATGACTGCAAGCAACAAGGTCAAGAAGCGTGTAAGAAAATAAAAACACCCCATAGCTAGGGCCTAGGAGTAAATCAATAATGATTATTTAGTGTCTCTTGTTACAAATGGGAATTAATGTTGCATGATCAAATCAGATTGTTGTAATTGCAGCAACCAACCATCTGTTTCTCTATTAAATATGGAAGCCAAAAGCTTTACTTCAGAAGCATCTTAAAACTCAAACAAACACTTCCCTAATTATAAACACTACCTTAGATAATAATCAAATTGCTAGGCTTGGCATCATATTTTCTAGGTCTAATTTTTAGATTTGCTATTTGGCATTCACATTAGCTTTTCAGGAATGTAGTATAATTCTAATTGAAAATCTGATTTGCCCAGATCTTCAAATCATAAATGGTCAATATAATTTACACTTGTTTGTTTGCATCAACTTCCTTCAGCATCTAGTTATGATTGTTTTACATAGGTAGATGCACACTGAGATTAATAGGGATGCATGGATGCAGAATCAATAATGATCAAAGCATAATTCTTACCCGTGCAGGATCTTTTATGCTGCCACGACCTCTAATTAGCACACGACATTCAGTATTTGCTTCCACTCGCTTAAGAGAGTTTCCCCTAGGACCAAGGAGCCGCCCGACAAAGTTGTACTGTAGAACAATTTAAAAGAATTCATGGTTCTGTCAAACTTTATAAAAAGTAAAGATAAGAGGAAAAGAAAAGATTGTCCATACGTTTGGGTATTTGTCCACAGGAATATCAACCCTGAGAGTTTTTTTGACAACGAGACTTGAGGAACTGCCTTGTGGTCCAAGCCAGCCATGTGCTGATGCTGGCTGTAACAATCCTAACCTCTGCAATTTAGTAAAGATGTTGCTAAATGAAAAGCTATGAAGAACAACAAACAGATTTGGAAGAAGTGTATATTGATATCAGGATGTGCCTTTCACAGATGGTTCAGCTTCTACAAGATTGAGTGCAAGCATAGCATATGCATATAAAGACATATAACTACACATTATTAAGGTGGAAAAGCTGGTTCACAACCACATAAGAAGATGGCAGAAAAGCTCCCATTCACAAAGCATATTAATGAGGATGCATAGAAAGAAGGACTCATGAGTGCGGTCAGATGTTTTGGAAGCATTCTACTTCTAGACACCATATGGTAGGGCTGCAGGTTCACCTTGTAAAAGGGCTAAAGAATCAAGACCAAAAATAGCCACTACTTGGTTATCACAAATGCAGGCCAAAAAAGAGAATCAATTGGCTAACCAACACCATTTAGAAGAAACAACTTGATGCTACCACTGAAATTCAGAAAACTATATATGTTGCCGCACTTCATGGCTCACCGAACCTAACATTTAGGGGGTACAAATCTGATAGGCAGAATTAAGTCATAATAAATGATGATAAGTTTGAGAATATAATGGAAGAAGTGAAGGTTATGTATGCTAAACACCAGGTCACACAGACCCACTGGATCTGAATGTTTATGTTACAAAACCAGTAAGAGAAATAATAATCTATTTTACAGAATCATGCTTACAACAATCACTTCCAACTTCAAATGAATGTAAGAAACTATATCAACAAACAGATACTCAAAACAGGATAGTTAATATAAGTTAGCAAACTGTAAATGCTACGTCAAGAATGCAACTACTCAATCAGGACAGTTAATTCAGGTTAGAATGAATTGCCAGAAATTATGTCAGAAATGCTTTTGGTGAGCAGTAAATTAGATGAAAAAAAGAGTTCTGTTAATATTTAGCATCCGTACTTCTGGTTGAAATGGTGATGCCCACCCATTCGTATCGGCTGCTCCTCCATTTGAAAATAGTCCTCCAGTGGTCAGCGGGCTACCATGTTCAAGCCCAGTTTGATCTAACTGAGAGGCATTCCCCAATAGTGTGGTTACACGCAAAATTTCTGCTCCACAATTTCAATTCCAGTCATAAGATGTACCCGTTAGCTTTTGTTAAGTAATTGTCAGCAGTAAATGGACAAGCATGGGTTATTTAATTGGGTGCCCAAAAATCAGTACTACATCAGTTTAAATGTATAGAAATTGTAATCTCAGAAAAAGGGGAAAAGCTCATAGTTTGCTTATTGGAAATCCAAGTGGTTGCTAGTCAAGGAGATATCATGCATATAGAAATACGTAATGGTATTACGAAAAAATGGAAGTGCTTTAATTGCTGCATGGGAAAAAAAAAATACCGTTAACTAATATCATAACTGTTGCACTTAAATTACAAAACAGAGTATCACAAGCAAGATCGTTCAGTCCCATTGCAAAATAAAACAATCTAACATATAATGCTATAACTTAGAAATATGTTCATTACCCTAGCATCACAATGAGGCTCTGTCTAAATTTAAATAAAAAAGGCATGAAAAAACTTTTGGAAACCATTTGGGACCAAAAGCACCAATTCTCACTCTCCAGAATTTACAAGCCAACGCTATTCATTTCATATAAATTTTCAAAAAAATGACAAAAATTTTATGTTTTTCATTTGGCGGTGATAGAATTTTGAACATTTAATAACTTCTCAATTTGATGTCAAAAAACTAGATGTAGCAAATGAGACAATAATAAGTAAAATAAGTAATATCATAAAATCCTTCAGAGCTGAGTTTTCTAAACCAACTAGACTAAAAAGAAAAATGCCAATACCTGCAGTGGCAATAAAAGTACAAAAATCAGCCTTTTGCTATCCACAATAAATGAAATTAATAAGGCTAGCAATATCCAACAAAAACAAAAATTCCCAGTTCCTTCCACCATTAGATAACCCCACCACCACATGTCAAATATGAATCTCATTAACGCAGCCTTTTAGTGCTTCACAATCTGCATCTCAAAAAGTTGCAGTTGAATATGGTGCACTCATACTGGAGTAATATGCACTTACATGTTAGCAACGTTAATCTTTAGAGATGAATGCCAAAGAGCCCTCATATAAAAGTATTCTCTAAACACTAAAGGTTGCTTTGTGAAGAAAATGGGGTAAAACAGCCTTTATAATCTTTTGCAGGAAACTTTATTAAGTTTGGGTTCTTAGCAGAATAGTGCATTGCTAGAGTTACATCTTTAATAAATTAAGTTGGAGATCTTGATGGTTGCAGAATATTAGTATAGCGGAATAATGCATTTTTAGAGATACTGATGTATACTATAATGCACTATTTTCATGCATGTAATGATTCAATGATGCTAGTATTCACATATTATATGGGATAGGATACTATTCCAATAGCAATTGTTTATATCAGGCTACTGCACACAAAAGTAGCATATTACCATAGCACAACAATGCGCTGCTAGTGATACTGATGTCTATATTTGTACTAATATTGTACATGATGTATTAATTTTACGAAGCTAGGATTCACTATTACACGAGAGGATGATGTTCCTATGGCAATGGTGTATATCAGACTAATGCCCACAAATACAGTATATTGCACGTTCGCAACCTAGCCAACACTTGCTCTTGATCAATGTATTAAGTTTCAGTATCAGGTTCACACAAATATCTTATTGGTACAGCACATCCCCATACAAAACATGGAAGCTATTGAAGTCAGCACAACACCCATATTATGTGATAGTACAGGGACACACAGAGCCCTGTATCAATACTGGTACCCAGTATCTGTTAGTATGGGTTAGTACTTGAAACCCTTATTATTTTATTATGCTTCAATGAATCCCAAGGCCCTTACCACCAAGATCAAAGAAGTTAAGCATGAAACGTAGACATCCTGCCAAAATATGTTGGGCGTGACCATCTCATCAATGTCCAATATGTTGACAACATGGTACTCTCACAAGAGATCATTACAGAATCTGATTTTATTCCTTTGTCTGAAGAAGCTCTAAATTTTTATTTCTTTAGTTCTCCAAAGGATGTACTAGGGTTACTGCCTTGTACATCCATCAAACCTGCAGTAGCTCCCTTAGTTCTGAGGCTATCTTATTCTGATGCAAGGGAAATAGTGGTTGGAGCATAAATTCTGTCTGGTTCGTTGGCCCACATAGATGCATCCATTAATAGATGGCCCAATCATCAGAATTTTGGTTTGGGCCAACCATATACATGTTCTAAAGATAATTTGTAATCATAACAGTACAGTCCAAATTTTCAGATATGCGAAGGAGAATGGTTCACAGTTATAATAGTGATTCATTCTTCCATGTAGTCGGTCGGACCAAACTGACTCCTTGCAACTTACTTGAAGATACATACAACTAGAAGCAAGGAAAGGTACACAATTTATTGAACTCTATATGCCATAAAGGGAAAAAAGAACCCCTGCCTTACCTTCTCTCTCCAACCCCATGCATTTCCACGAGTTCCTTTCTTACATGATCAAACCCAAACAATGTACTAGAGAAATTTAACTACAGATTTAATGAGGGTAGTTATTCTAACCCTCTTGAATTGCTAGTTTAGCATATATTTCAAAATATTTCATGTTTTAGTTAATTTTGCATATTATGGTACAAATTCAGAGCTATGTTGCTAGGTTGTTGCATTTTAGGACAAAGATCACCATTTCACCTGTTCTTGTTCTTAAATCCTTCCCACAAACTCTTGACATTTTTTTATTTAGTATTTTTTTATGCCTTTTGAGCATCCCTTGCCCATTTCAAATTTTCGAGAACATTGAATGAACCTTTAATGAGTCCTTCTAAATTTTGACCATCATGATTCACTGGTTTGACCATTTGTAGTGTTCTTAATCATCTTTCCCCACATAAATGCTTGATACTGACGCTGCTGACCAATAATGTACTTTCCAGCCACTATGTAATTTCCATGTCTTCTTCATCCAAAGGTCTTCCTTTCATCTACCACTTAACAAGATCATCAAACTGCTTATGGCCTTCTACTATATACACTGAACCCTTTATCCACCACTTGGTTTCCTTTTCCGAACCAATGTCTAACCTTAAGATTCCTAGAGACCCGAAATCAAGTTCATAGCCATAGTACCACATGATTCGCTATTACCAGCATCACCCCTTGCTAGGAATACCCGAAGTAAGGACAAAATTTTGCAACAGAATGTTGCAGTGTGTAAGTTTTGATAGGGCCTCCCTTTTCAAGATTGTGAGCTGCTTACAAATCACAACACCATAGGCAACAGGCACGACCTAAACTCCAAATCCACCATTCCTTGCATTTTCGTTTTCCTTAGAGTTCCTCTGTTTATCGCATGAACAAAAGTTTGCAAAATAGCACATATCATATCCCCCAGTCTTATTGACACAAGTAATTCTTTATGAACTGAACAGTTAAGGTTGCAAAGTGATGGTGCTAACAACTTAACTCCTTTCTATTTAAGTATATGCTGTGTATGTCCAATAATCTCAAAGTGTCAACAGTCAAGTATCAAGTTCTTTTGCAACAGCTCGGCTACAAGCATGAATCCAACAAATATTTCATTTTTTGTCATAACCAAGATCATATGTCAAAGTGGGCATCAGGATGTGCCAATAAACAAGAAATTTTACCACATGATAACCACCATGGTTACAGCCATCCACAAGGCAAAAAATATCCATACAGATCCTTCTAAGGGCATTATCTGCCCAAACAAACTATCATTTTTGTGCAAATAACACCTCCATATCTGATTTCTTCATAGTACAAGAGCCTCTAATCAACTCCTTTCTCAACTAAGAGCTATTAACCTGATTTATGAAACATAAACTCTAGGTAAATTTACAGATACTTCAATTATTTGACCTTTTCATTCATATATATTAAAAGAACATGTGATCCTTCTACCACATTCTACAGAGAAGGACACGGACATAAATAGAAACCAGAAAGCATGATCTAACAAGGAGATCAGATAATACATACTATTACTCTGTTAACCGCAATTGAAGTTTTAAGATTTTCCGATCTATAGCATGTGATGTGCTTCGTGCTTGAACCATGTCTGTCGATATTTCCACATAACAAGAACATTGATGGGAAAAAATTTCAGTTTGCTATGTCAGACTAGGGATGCTGTGAGAGGAATGTGGAGGATACCTAACAAGAGACCTATGATAGGGTTAAACAGAGCATCAGCAAAAGAAAAATTCAAAAGAGTCATGAGTTGCGAATACCAAAACAAACCATTTTAACAGATTTGCCAAATGTTGAAAAAATACATTGTTTGAAAACTCACCCTGGTTCAGCAACCGATAGCAGTGGGGTAGCACTGGCATAAAAGGACTAAGCTTCTGACGCTCTGCCAGCAACTCTGCTAGATACCTGCGAAGCAATTTATCCACCCTTAACAAAGAGAGTTAAATTATTTGAACAAGCTCGCAGGACTTGGACACCAGAAAATTGATATGCACATCAATATATATATATATATATATATATATATTCACCCAAGAAACTGTCTGAAACAAAATTATTTCCAATCAAAAGCATTCAGCATTGTAAAGGAAAAGCATCAAATTAGAGAACCTCACAAAAGAAAGCACAAATCAAATGTTGTTAATAAACCACTCCAAAGCCCTGAAGCACAAGAAACTCTCCTCCTCGAATTACAGAAAAAAATTAACTCCAGAACCAACCGTCCATGACCAACACCCAAGTAAACACATTTGAAGACAAACATAATGTAAGCCTAGTTAGCATGAACGAATTATTAAAATTTGTCCATGATCTGAAATCTCTTTGCATCAACAATGCAATGAAAATGTAGCCCAGATCCCTGACAACCAAATATTCTGAATTGTACTCACACATGTGGACCAGAACATGGTTCAAACTTTAACAACAAGACCTTGCAACAAACAATTACTAAATAAGATACAAAGAAAAGATCACCAACTATACAAAGATCACCAATTCTATAGAAAAAATTCCTAAAGAACCATAGTATAAGCAAGATTACAGGAGAACAGCATAAGATCAAAGATTTTTGTATCGATCAAAGGTCAGATTTTGGAAGAATGAAACAGCCCAAGGTTTGCCATCTCGATACTGGATCCCATACCAATATCACACTAGTACAGTGTTGGTACACCTAGTACATCGGTCAGTTCATCCAACTGAGACTCGGTGCGCATTAATACCAAGTCTCAGTTCAGTACTGGTATAGAGAGATACACACTGGTACAGCATACCATGGAATAGCCAATCTTCTATCCAACAAACATATTATTGTGTAGAGCATATAAAAGGTATGAGGACAATGGGGTTCACTAGTAGGGGACGAAATGATCATGTACCTTCTAGAAGACATGACTCCAGCAAGATTAATTCCGGATTCTGGCGGATTGTGGTGATTATAGGGAGAATTCCGGCGAGATTCCAGTGCCCTAAGAGCTCCTTGGGTTGAGAGGCTGTTGAAAGGGGCACAAGAAAGGAATGAAAAAGGGATATGGAGGTAGTTAAACAAGAACGGTAAGAAGAAGAAAAGCGAAACAGTGGATTTCACCATTCACTTTTCTATGCTGCAAAAAAATGAGGAAATAGTAGACTGACATTTTTGCATGCATACAATTGATAAGTTTATTAATCATGAAATTAAATTTGCTCATATTAGGAGGAAAAATAAAATTTGAACTTTCATTATGTAAGGAAAAAAATCTCAAATCTAGAGGAATATATTTGTTTAAAGAAAAGTAGAACTTTGCCAAAATTGCTCAGTATGAGATGAATAGGCCGATTTGACAAATATAATTGAATTACATATGTTTTCATTCTTATCTATACATTAATCTTCACCCATCTCCATGTGTTAAAAAAATGGCCCAATGTATGAGACTCCTACTACTGCTAGATTTGAGGAGGATCAAATGTATATGTCTTGCAGAGAGTCTATTTTTATATTTCTAACCCATAACACTGAAGTTATAATAGAGCAACCTTACTATTGTGTTAAGGCTCACCCTCACCCATCTCCATGGTATTAATCTCTTTTGTTGTCACATTGATTTAGTGATCACCAAGTTCTAACCATTGATCCCCTTTTATCTCCCATAGTCCATGTCAACATTAGAAACTACATCCCCTTTTTCCCCAATTAGGATATGATGCCCGCCCAAAATCTGGCATCCTTTTTCCTTTAATTTTATATGGTTTCTTCACATTACCATGTTTAGAGGCAAGATGTATCAATTATTACTGTCTCTCCCATTTTAGAAGTCAGTAATGAACATTTCTCATTTAGGATGAGATGCCCATCCAAAATATGGTATATTTTTAACATTATATGGTTTTTTCGCATTACCATGTTTAGAGCCGAGATGCAACAATTACTGTCATCCTCCCTTTTTGAAGTCAATAATGAACATAGCCCTTCCCCATTAGATGCTACTGCCTAAAATTTTAACACATAGATCTCCACCCCTCAATTAAAACCTATGTACTACCATTTAGTACCAAAGTGTTGCCATTGCTTTTTAAAAACATCTCGCTATCAACTCATCTGAACTCACACTAGGAATAACTATTCCTTTAGAACCCTCCCCCAATATTACCCGCATAACCCTTTGATTCCAACCATCATTATCTCTCCATTTATAACCTAGCAATAAAATTGAGAATCATTCTACAACACCATATGAGCAGTGTTGCATGGACATGAATACGAGAATTGGATTTGGATGCATATCCAAGTATCTGATTCAGCAAGAAGGAAAAAACAAGATATAGAGATAGATCAGATAAATTATACTTTTAACTAAATTATATATACCTTTAATATCATTTGTTTAAATATCAAAAGCAAAGAGATATTGTTTGTTAAGATCTTTCAATATACATATATCACATTCAAGCTTCCTAATTAACTTAAGGATATAAGAAAATGTTAATAAGAAAATTAACATGTTGCAAAGTTACTTCAATACTTACATGCTTGGCCAATCATTGAAAAGAATGACTACTCAGAGAGTCAAACTCTTTGTTGGAAGAGTTCAACTTTCTATCAATCTTTAAAAGCAATCATCATAGATGTTCATAAGTATCCAAGTGTCAAATACATATGCATCTGACACAAATTTTTGAAACTGGATGTGAGTGTCCAAATAGCACAATTTATGACAAATATGGCAATGGATTAATAGTTCCACCATAAATCATTTTTCCATATGACTAATCAAATAACTAATAGGTTTCTTAAGATCATTGATTGTTGCTTGATGATAAAAAAGCTATTTTGTCCAAGAGCAAAAGTAGTTATTGAATGAATAATGTCTCACAACCAAGCTCTATCATACCAACTGTACCATACTAGTAAGATACCAGTACAATATCGAGGGGCAAACCAAATTGGTCCGAACCAAGCGCAACCATCCCATACACCAGATACCAACCCGTACCATCCAATTTCAAGTGGTGTTATGGTCAAGAGCGTGAAAAGCAATGGCACTACTGATATGGTTCTCGGTACTAGTTAGGCAGACCTTGCTCACAATAATATGGTATTTCAAAGTTTTTTCATATTTTAGATTTCAACTTTTAAGTAGTGTCAAGCTATCTTTGCTTCATTGAATGGTAAACAAAGAAAATATTCAAAATTCAAAGTAAACAAGGAATTTATATGCTCACATCATGAATAAAATCAAATTTGAAAAAAATTGTTTCTTTCTCTGAAAGAAACCCTCTTTAGCAGTTGCACTGTAGCTATACGTCTCTTTAGATATTATGTGCAATATTTCAAAAGGTGGTTGTGATATGTGAGTAGCCAAGAGATTGCATAGCATTTATGCAATATGCAGGTTGTAAATAAAGACACATAGGTGGTTAGTATGTTTTTAACTATATAAAATACAATAAGTACAGTAAAAACAATAATAATGATAGTAATATATTTTGGATAAATAGTATCAATACTAATAACAACAACAACTAAATTTAGTATATTACTTAGTACTTAATACTAATAGCAATAACTATAGCACAATTGAAATGCACCTCCAACCTGACAATCAATTTGAACATGATCCATTCACGCAATCCCGCATCAGAGTGAGCCACGTATTTGGCCCTATAATGCCAAGTGGGCCAGATATGTAGTTGCACAATACTGAGAAAGCCACATATATGGTTGTATAGTGCTAAGTGGACTATCACTTCGGTCCATATACAATTTGACCATATACCGTAAATGCACATAGGCAATGTGGTGTCATCAACAAGCTACATTTGCACAAGCAAATGCTTATACGGCTATGCACCGCATCTTCAAACATTGATTATACGAGATGATAGGAGTGCATTCACAAAAAGTGGAGTGTATTTATCCATTTCTATTTTATTTCATCCTGTACAGTGACTTGTGATTTTACAATAAAAGCTTCTTCATGATCCAATATAATTTTACATGGAATTGTCATCATATACAAAGACATCGTAATAGTATTTCACTTCATTGGCTAGGAAAGTTAACTTAGGGGTCTAGCCATAATTAATATTAGGGGGATCAAAAATATAATTATATTACCGCTGAACTTTAGTTTGGATGGTACCAACTCTTGCAAGAGGTCAACAGTTCGATTCCGATTGGAATCAGCCTCACAAGTGGAGTGGGAATAAGGGCAAAAATGTGAGGATTAGCCCCTCCTAATCTTGGGGGAAAAAAAATCGTGCTTAACAAATATATGCAAAAGACTTAAAAACTCAAATGTGCACACAATATCTACAAGACTTTGACCCTTGAAAATCATATGCATTTCATAAAAGAAAAGATGATTTATCAACACCAAAGAAGCCATCTGATACAAAATTCATGTCATTCAGATGTATTAAATCTTGTAAAACAAAAGAACAAAACAAGTGAATTTCACACAAGAAAGCATAGAAATCAAATATTGCTAATAAATGCATCCAAAGCCTTGAAAAACAAAGAAATTCAGCTCCTAAACCAAATATTCCCATCTATAACTTACCATAATCATCCATCATCCTATCAAATATAGCTCAAATATGTACATATAGAAGTTACACAATTGAAGGTGCAAGACTAATACGAATAAGAAATATTTGAAATTCAAATCCTCTCTTCAATAGATGCCTTTGCATTGGATATATCCTAGGATTAAAGCACTAGTACTGATCCCATGTCGGCACCTTACTAGTATGATATGGCCTGGTGCAGTACCTCTTTGTGTCACAACAACTTGGAAGTGAAACACCATGTGTAGTATGGTACTGATATGCCCCTTAAATGAATACCAATACGTTATCGATATGATCTGATACAACCAATATGGACCGATACAAACTAGAATGGCCAATACAGACCACCCCACACCAGTATTTAATTCCTTGGACATCTCTATTTAGATATTATATGAATAATAAAAGTGCATGCACAAAAAGTGGGGTGTGGCTACCAATTTCTATTTTGCTTCTGCCATGTAAAGTGACTTGTGTAATCACAGCAAAAGCCTTCTTTATGATGCTTGCCATGACCTCGCAAGAAGTTGTCATTACATATGAAAGTAGAACTTAAAAGTATTTCACTTTACCAGCTTGGACGATTAACTCATGGGTCTAGCCATAATTAATACAAGGAGAGGGGATCACAAATATAAAATTGTTTAACCAATTATGTGAAAGACTTAAAAACTCAGAATACTCACAAGATCCCTAAAACTTAGACCCTTGTAAATCAAAAGCACATTAAAAAAGAAATAATAATTCATCAACACCAAAGAAGACATCCAAGCCAAAGTTCATTTCAATCAGACGTGTTGAATCTTATAAAAGAAAAGCTCAAAACTAGCGAATCTCACACAAGAAAGGGAAAAAAAGAAAAAAAAAAAAAATCCCAGTAATAAATGGTTCCAAAGCCCTGAAACACAAGAAATTCAGTTCCCAGCCCATGTAGCCTTATTGGTCTCATTTTATTAGATAATTAAAATATGTACATATAGGAGATATGCAAGGAAAACTACTGATGCAAGACCCATAAAATAATAAAAACGCATGGGCAAAAAGGGGGCCATATTCATCAGTTTCTGTTTTTCTCCTGCCACGTAAAGTGATTCGTGGCTTAATCATAAAGGGCTTCTTCATGATGCCCGACAAACCTTCACAACAAGTTATTGTTACATACTGCAGTAGATCTTAAAAGTATTTCACTTTACTGGCTTGGAAGATTAACCAATAGGCCTAGCTATAATAAATATAAGAAGAGGGGTTCATAAATATAAAACTATCCATCAAATACACGCAAAAGACATGAAAATCCAAACATATTCACAAGGTTCCCGAGAGTTAAATCCTTAAAAATCATATGCATATTATAAAAGACAAGAAAAAATTATTG
Organism: Metroxylon sagu; assembly: GCA_017589505.3. Lineage (NCBI taxonomy): Eukaryota > Viridiplantae > Streptophyta > Magnoliopsida > Arecales > Arecaceae > Metroxylon > Metroxylon sagu. Next base: position 1,724,472 of record JACVBY030000603.1, on the reverse strand, counting down.
ATGCAAAGAAGCCATCTGAGCCAAAAATTCATTACAACCAGAAGAAATAAATCTTGTAAAAGAAGAGTATCGCACCAGTTAAATCACATAAGAAGCCATAAAAATCATATCTTGCTAATAAACTGTCCTAAAGCCTTCAAACACAAGAAATTCATCTTCCAGGCCAAGTGTTTCCAATTTACAGAGCACATGACTCGCGACAACCATCTATGTTTCCATTAGACAACAAAAAATACACGCATACAGAAAAACGCAATGAAACACAATCAAAAAACAGCAGTGATGAGAGATTAATAAGCACAAAAGAACACCAAAATTTTCTCCCACGATCTGCGATCATTTTGCATCAACGAATGCAATAGAAACAGAACACCGACAACTAAAATTTCATAACAAGATTAACATGAGTAGATCAACACAAGATCGAATTTTTAATAACAAGAACCAAGAACTCGTAGAAAGCAACTGCTACTTAAAGAACGAGAAAGATCGCTAACTTTATGGATCTATTCGCAAATAATCGAAAATTATAAGAAAGATTAGACGGGAGAGAGCAAGATTAGAGGTTTTTCGTTTCAAACCAAAAGTCGGGGTTTTAGGAGAAAGAAAGAGCCCTACTTCTCCTGCTCGACGAACGCGCTGGTGGCGGAGCGCATGCCGGAGATGTGAGGGGAGGGAGGGGCGGTGGAGGGGGAGGGGGAGTAGGCCATGTATCTGCCGGAAGCCATGGTTCCGGCAAGATCGACGCCCGATGGCGGCAGATTGCGGCGATCACAGGGAGAATTCCGGCGAGATCTCGGTGACCGAGAACCCCCCGAGCTGGCCGGCGGAAAGGGGGAAGAGAGGCTGGTGAGAGAGAGGCCGGAGGAGGAGAGAAAGGGCGACGGAGGTATTTATAGGAGGAGGTGAGAAGAAGGGGGAAGAGTGAGGAAGACCGACCACTCGCTAGGTGTGTAATAAAAAGTTTTTTTTTTTTTTCTTTTTTTTTTAGGGGAGGTGTGTAATAAAAAATTAAAGGGTAAAATTTGGCTTTTTTGCAAAGAAATACGTGGAGGGTAAAATTTGGCTTTTTTGCGAAAAAAAAATCACTAAAAATATGCTCAAATTTTTTTAAAAAAAAAAATATTATCAAAGTAAGAGATATTTTTAAAAAATAATTTTAATTATTTAAAAAAATATTAGATTTATAAATATATATATATATAATATTATTTGAATCTAAATAAACTATTGTAAAAATTATCTTTAAAATTAACACTCTTCCTCTCTCTTTTCCTTTCTCTCCAAATTATTATAATTTAATACTTTTATAAGATTCATCTCTCTCTTTCCCTTTCTTTCCAAATTATTATAATTTAATGCTTTTATAAGATTCATCTTTTTTATTTTTAAAAAAAAATTCGTGTTACCATATTCCAAGCTATTTACCATCATTACTTTCCTTTCAAATCCCTTCCACTGTTAAACCAATTAATTTTTGTAACCAAAAGCTTTAAAAATATGTATCTATGATTATAACCCAATTAATTTCATAGTTACTATACTTGTAAAATAATAATATCCATTTAAAGTTTATTATTACCTTTGAATCCATGTGAAACATAACCATTCCTTTTTAGGTTCCTTTTACAAATAATACCCCCTACAATTCTTTTATTCCAACCATTAATGTTGATACATTAATAACCTGATATCTTATCGATATATTCGATAATCGGCATACAGACTCCTTCAAATAATTGGTCAGAAATAAATGAAAATAATTTAACTCAAGAAAAAAAAAAAAAAAAGCTATTGAACAAATAAGGTCTCTTGATAAATGGTTATTTTTAAAGATTTTGATATTTTAGATATTAACAAAAATATTATCCAGCTAAGTAATTCAAGAGAGAGGAGTGAATTGGGTTCTTTAAAAAACTTTTGATAAGTATGTGCAATATTTCAAAACAAGGAAATCAGTGTGAGAGTGGAGTGTTGATAGTAAAAACTAATCACAACAGTAACAATGAACACACACACAAACACAGAGATTTATAGTGATTCAGTGCCAATCCTTGCACTTACGTCCACTCCCCAAGAACTCCTTAAGAATTTTCTCCACTAACCATTCCATAAATGATTACAAACCTAGGATACTCAACTAGCTTTTTGTTTCCCAGGCTCAAGGAAGCATTTTCAAATCACCAATTAAGGGTTTGGCAAATCCTACACAAATTTCAACCAAGTTGAAATTCAAATAGCATACAAGAAGAAACAATTTCAGAAAGTACAGCTCCTTAATGAGCAAATAAAAGCAATAATTGTACTTTACAGATTTTGAAGCCTTCTTCCCTTAAACGAGCTTCTCTTCTTTGAATGCTGGAGTTATGAACACTTGAAAAGGCTTCTGGAGTGGTTGAAAGGAGCTTTGAATGGGCTTCAATGAGTTTTCAAACTTCTGCAGCACAGTAACTTTTCAAATGAGAAAGGCTAAATTCTCTCTTGATTTTACTTGATTTTCCTCTCTTTTTTCCACTTGTAATCCTTCAAAAATGCTCTCAATTACTTCATAATCCATCCCATTTACGTGTATTTATAGTTTATTAAAGGATTAGAATGTTAAACTAGTAATTTTCGACTATTGAAATGTCAGAACTAATTGTTACTGTACTTCCCAAGCAGTTAGTCGGCATGGAAACCGACTAACCTGGGATTTTTCACTGCCTAGGTCAAAGTAGTTGGCTCCAGAGCCGATTAACTTGGGAAACTCCATTGTCCTGGTCATAGTAGTCAGCTCCAGAGTCGACTAACTTGGAAAAATTATCTGTATGGCCACAGTAGTCGATTAGTTAGTCGACTAACTTGAAAATCTCCACTGTAAAATCATTTGTGGCACAGATTTGACTTGTTAGCTTGCATGTGATCGGCTAATGGTTTCAAACTTCCATTCCAAGTACTAGTAGCTTGTGTGGGAGTTGACTAAAGACTCCAAAACTTGAAAACTCGATTCAAAGTCAAGAGAACTCATTATGTTGAACAAAATAAGGGCCTTATCTCTTATGTCTTGAACTTTTGTCATTTGATAACTTGCCAAACATCTTAGTTTCATTTGATTTTAGCTTGAAACATTTTTATCACATCTTAAAAATCTTTCTCTTGAACCATAAATTCATTTAGGAGCTTGGAATCTATTTAGATGATCTTGGTGATTCATGTATGCTTGCATTTCATTGTAGTTCTTCACCAAACTCATTAGTAACATACTTAATTGTTTTGTGATCATCAAAATCAATGTGAGGTCAATAGAAAATAATGTTATACTAGTGATCAAAGTAATGCCATGTTATTCTTGCAATATTGAGTGATCAAAAAATTAATTTGTAAATTTATAATATAAAAGAAAACTATATATGTTAAAAGCTAGGTCAAAAATCATTTAAAAAAAAAATACACTTCTTGATATAAATTTGCTTTCTTTTCATGTTGGCAAAAGTTTTTAAAACCTAATAAATATTGTGCCTATTTGGATAGACATGATATCTTAGTATCTATCTCTACCTAGGTATTGTATAAAAAATATTAGTTTTCATTTTATTATACTGACTGCTTCATAATTTTAAAACAAAAGAATTGATCATGACTGCCAATATGATTATACAAATTCTCATCATATATAAATAGTATATATTTTAAATAAATTGCTTTTTTGAAGGATGAAACTAACCATAGTGAATATAGAATGGAGGGGCGCACAAATATAAATATTTATAAAGTAGATTATTTTTTATAGTTTATTCTTTTATGTTTGTTAATATACTCATAATCTACCATATATGAATTTATCATGATAGCCAACATAACTTCGCTAGAGATTTCTTTCTACATAATAATAGAATTTTAAAATAATTCATTTTATCAACATGAATATTATAAAAAATGAAGTGCATAAGTATGACCCTATTTAAAAAGCTTTGTATATTTGTTATTCTATTTCTATTTATCATGACAAACAACTATGACTTAGCAGTTAAAGGCTTCATTATGACAGCTACAATGACTTTATAAAAATTTATCATTATACATAATGACAAGATTTCAAAGCAATTTAGTAGGTGGGATAATAAACATGTAGATTTACCTTTTTTTTCATATGGAAGAGATTTTCAAGCTTGAGACTTTTTTAAAAACAGTGTATTTATTTCCCTTTTATCATGCTTGGTGATGCATATGGTCACAATAAAAGGTTTCATCATGATGATTGATGTGATAGTAGCCATAGAATTTTGAAATAATCTACTTATTTTCTTGGAAGACTTATCCAAGGGTCTAGCTACAATCGATATAAGCAAGTATAAATTTATTTAGATTTGAGAGTCATTTGCCAATTTTCATTCTTTTTCTTCCATGTTAAACTACACATAGTTTATAGTATAATGTTTCATAGTCAATATAACTTGATAAAAAATAGTGACTCTATATAATGATAAAATTTTAAGTTATTTATTGTATGATAATAAAAGATTGATTCAACTTTGTAGCAATGAATAGAAGGATTAACTTTTGCATGCTCTATCCTTTGACCCTTTGCTTATAGACTCGGAAGGCAAGCTACCGAAACGACTAACTTTTACTGAACAAAATTGAAATAATACATTAATCGATTTTCATATTTGTTAATCATATTAAGCAACTTATGGCTTCATAATGAAAGGCTCCATCATGAATATTGCCATGATTTCTTAGGAAGTTATCATCAGATATAAATTTTACTATGTTGAAAAATTAACTTATAAATCTGAATATTTTCAGTGTAAGGAGAAGAGGTTACAAGTATAAAAATTTATTTTAAAAATAAATTTTTATATTTAACATTTTTTATTTTATTGTGCCATGCCAATCGACTCACAACTTTATTAAGAAAGCTTTATCATGATAATTGATGCAAATTCAATTAAAAATAATTCACCATACCGGATCAGAGAAGCTAGCTTATGAATTTACCTGCAATTAATACAAGGAGATGCGACTAATAAGGCAGAAATATTCTATAATTATATAGAAAACTATTGATAAATCAATAAATTTAATCACAATAAGAAAAATTCTTCATCCTTCGTTTTTTTTTACTGCCTAGCATCTCTTGATAATTAAAGTATCATTCTCTAAAAAAAGAGAGTGAGGTCCAAATAAGTTATAATAATTCATTTTTTTAGATTTTTTATGTTCTAAAAAATTAAAAATGTGACTAGATTCATTCATGGCACATAATATCCTTCTACTGAGAGTGTATCTTAGTCGTTTTCTTTGGAAAATTTTGTGTATCACAAAATATATAAAGCTTTGTGGGATATTAGCTTTTCTTATACTTCATAATGTTATATTTATTAAATCAAAAAATTTATTGCCATTGGTTCCATGAGGACTAAAATAATATAGTCCTACCATATTTATTTATAGATGAGCATTTTATTTGTCGAAGATATATTAGTTCAGAGCATATAGAACGATGAAAAATCTTCTTTATCTTATATATATATATATATATTCCAAGCTATGATATAAATTTTGAATTATATCTTATTTTTATAAGATTTGAAGGCTACTAATAGACGATTATATCTCTCGAGCAATATAAACTATATATATGTCTTCTCTAAAGAAGAAAAATATAATGATATCTTGAAAACTGGTTATATTCAACTTTATAACCATGCTAATTTGAGTAAATGCATGCATTGCTAAGTAAAATAATTGTGATGCTAGCTCATGCAACATCAATATTGTGATCAATAATGGAATAACAATTTTATATCTTTTATATATCCAACACGCTAGCAAACAAATACAAGCAATATTTGTTGTAACAAAAATAAATATAATATTATCATAGATTATTTTAAACTTTTTTACATTTTAAAATCTAAAAATAAATCTAAAAAAATAGAAATATATTTATCATAAATAATTATCATTTTTTGAAAGCATGAGATATTTTAGAATTATGATAAATATATTATTCTCAAAAGAATTGAAAATTAAAAGTAGTTACACTATTTGTAATATACAATATAGATTATTTTATTTTCACTTTATTTGATTAATACTCATGTAAGAATGTAGAGACCCTAGCTATCACTAGTTAAACTTGTGTCCACATTAAAAAATAAAATAAAATTTTAAAAATTATAAATAAGATAGATAAGATATATGGATTAGATAAAGAGTATTTATAAAAAATTGGGTCCAACTCTTCTAGAATATTGGAAAAATAAAAGTAAAGAAATAAAAAGGTAAGCATAAATGCTAATCATATTTTTCTATAAATATTTTAAAAAATAAAATATTTCAGTTAAAAAATTTATAATTAAATATAAAATGCTATATTTTTTACCGTAGATATTTGTGGGCTCTGTGGGCCGAACGTAGTAGCGGGCTGCGGGCACCGACCAGGCCGCATAATTAGCTGAAATTCCCCAACTGCCCCTCTCAAAGATCAAAAAGACCTAGGTTATTTATAGCTTAGTCTCTCCTTTCTCCCACCTCGCCCTTCGTTCTCTCGACAGCCTGAGCTTCGAGAGAGCGGCCATGGAAGAGAAGTCCCTGAGCTTCAAGAACCTAACCTGCAGAGAGTACCAGGGCCACAAGAAGAAGGTATGTGGAGAACAAAAAATGTTTTCTTGATTAGATTCCTCAGAAACCCTAGAATGGGTGATTTCTTTTTCTTTTTTTTTTTTTTTTCCTTTTCTTTTCGTTTATTGTTGGAAAACTTGGGTTCTTGATTTCTTTTTAACCCAACGCGATGATGTCTTCTTGTGACGGTAAGGTTCACTCGGTAGCGTGGAATTGTTTGGGCACCAAGCTTGCGTCTGGTTCCGTAGATCACACTGCTCGCGTCTGGAACATCGATCCACACGGTCATGTAATCTCGCTCTTTTATATATCGGCTCTTTTTTTTTTTTTTAATGTGACCTTGCATTACAGATGTAAAATTTAAATCGGGTTAAAAAGTTTTGATCTATCCATTCTTTTTGGGATTTGATGCTTCTGAGAACCAAGAAACGTATCCGAGTTTCAAGATTTCTTTCAGCCAAACAAATGCAATATTCTAGAAGAAGAAATTTTAATTCTTTTTGGGTTATTTCTACGGTAGGATGAAAATTAGACCTAAATTGGAATTCTATTTTTCCCTTTTTCTGTTTTCAATGTAGTGCATATCTGGAGCATAAAAATTATGATGACGTTTCAGGATTTCTATAACAAGTCGTAGTTGGAAAATGGTGCTGGATCGATAATCTTGTTACATCATTTTTTTTTTTTTTAAAGCTTTGAGGTTGTGAGATTGGTTGTGCTCTGCCAAACAGGGAAAATAAAAGAGTAAAGAGAGAGAGAGAGAAGTAAATTGCATTTTAAGCTCCAGAATTAGATTTTCAAAAGTCGCTGCTTCAAGGTTGCAACTTCTTCTTCTTCTTCTTCTTCTTCTTTTTTTTGTATCAAGGAAATACAAAACACTAAACTCTAGTGAATGAACAACATCATCCCCAGTACATATTGTCTGATAAGAAAGTAGCTTTTATTCTTGTCCAAGTAGAAGTATCCTTACAAACTTTGATTCGGTGGTTGAAGGTATCTATGTTGTGGTATATAGCACACGTTATTATGTCATCAAGGAGATAGTCAAGTCCAACTATAGCCTGCCCATAGCAAACTGTTGTGCAATTTTTTTTTTGTGTGATCATTTTTAGTGAATATTGATCCTATCATTCTACAAATATGGTCCTATTCTTAACAGATTCAATAGCTACAACTATTCTTTGTAAGAGAAAGGTCTAATCTCAACAACATTCAACACTGGTCATAGTTAAATTTGAGTGAATTGATGCTGCAGTTTCAATGTTGTTGGACAGATGTAAATTTTCTTTTTTAGTTTGATACCTCTCTTTCTAACAGCATTGCTGAGGATTTTCACCCAAGTGGCCAGATACCTGAACTTTCTGACCCAATAATTCCATTCAATATGGGCCATTAGAGTAAATAATGCAGCAACCCTCCTCTTTAGCTTTGCATTTTTGTATTTCAGCACACATCTCTTACTCTCAGAATCCAGCAATTCATAATAACTAAAGCCTCACTTAATCTTCCCCACTCTCCGCACTCCTATGACATTCAAGTTTGAGGCAATAATGTCCATTCTAGGAAAGCACTTTGTTTATTTCCGGTTCCTAATGAATAAATACTCCACCACAACTTCAATAAATCTATTCTCTAGCAAATGTCTTTTTGAACTGAGGGTGCTTTCAAGATCTTTTTACTAAGTTATCCGTAACTCTACACTATCTACCCTCATGACCTGGTTCCACGGATACTCATGATTTTCCAATACCAAGAACCATGTCCCCTCATTGTTGGCATTCAGTTTTTTGATCAAAAACTGTCACCATTCATTATGTCTAATAAATAAGAACTTATCAGCCACAATCTATTCATGGGCATCCAACCAATTGCTGAAATTGCCTTTTCTCCCACCTTCGGATATTCTACCTAATAAACAATAATTTTATTATTACCCCATTATTTCTTCTTGCCTACAAAGAAATATTACTCTCAAGAATTCTCAACCAGGCTAACATTAATTAAAAATTATGAACAAGAATAAATGGAGAAAATTGGACATGGCAGCTTGTTTTAAGTTCTTCCACTGGACTTGTCCTTGCTGATTGGTTTATTTCATTATTTGAATCTTGTTTTAAAAAACATGCCTACATTAGTGACAACCCTTGCCCTTTTCATTCAAGCTCGGGACAGGTGAAGCATTTCTCACTTGAGTCTTGATAAATGAGTTTCCAACCATTTCTCCTGAACTTCTGTAACCCCAGTGGCATCACCAACTATTTGGCAGGAAGCTCCAACCATAAAAATTCATCTGAATTCCAGTTGAGGTACTTTCCATTGATTAGTTGAAGTAAAATAATAAATATAATGCACACATGAATCTTAAAGTTATACAAAAAATTTAAGATTTTGTCTATTTAGCACAATGTTCATCTGCAATGTCTAATTCTTTGTTCAAGCCATCTCATTATCTTTCACATATCCTAATAAGATTTGAATGACTAAAGTTCATGGAACAGGGCTAACTAGACTCGCCTTGCTTGGTTCCTTTCCATTCTTTAACGAACCTTTTAGGACCTATTAACTGGTATGGTCAGACAAGTAATAATTATCCAATTCCACTAGCATTCAATTAATCAATTCCCATAACTATGAGCTTGCCCATGTGATCCTACATTGATAGCAAAATCTACATCTTTCAGTTTACACGAGATACATGCTTTAAATTTTATGCCAAATACTAATAAGGTAGTTAGACATGGAATCAGTCAGTTTGAGTAATCAAATTTGTCTATAGATATGTGACATGATTACCATGGCCAGCTCTTTCCGTTTTGTTTAAAATTACATAGATGGAGAAACTTCTATTTTTATTAAATTGATTTCGTGCATTGGATACTCACCCTTTTACTTTTAGCTAACTAGAGTTTCTCTTTTTTAATACCCTCCTTTGCTGCCATCAAAAAATTTATTGGATCACTGCATCATAAGCTCTCAAACGATCATCTCTCTGTCTCACTCGTTTCTTTCTAAGAACATGCATCTGCTGAAGAAAGTGCTTTGCTAAATAAACATTGCCAATATGTATACTATATCAGAAAAAAATGATAGTTTTGAAGTGAGAGAACACTCCTAGATTCGATATGTCATTTTTATGCTGAATATACTCTCCCATTTTTCAATAATAGAGATCTTGCCCTCATTTAATTCTTGTTGTTAAAAACAAGAAAAAAATGGGAATGATTTTGGATTGCTTTCGAAGAGGAGGCTAATAACTTGTGAGTGCAGTCTGAAACTGATATAAAATATAGCTTTTTCAGACCCAATAAGCTATCAGGTTAGGTTTGGGTCTCGAAATCAGACCATAAATGTTATTGGATCAGGATTGGATTTAGGTAGATCCATACCAGAAAACAAACCCAATTTACAAACTTGCAAACACATATCTTAAAAAATTCAAGGAGGGAGTAGTCAACTGCAAGTCGTTTTGTTCCACAAAATCCCTATCCTGGGCATATGATCTGACAACTTGAAAAGGTTCATGGACGTTATATATGGTTATGATTAAGTCTTTCCGTTGTAACTCAACATTTGTAGTGCACTTGATTATTTTTCTTTTCTGTCTTTTTCGGCTGCCGTATCATAGAAGCAATAGCACAGAGATATCCTCTTTTAGGTGCAGTCTTTCACTATTTTTTTTTTCATATTTCACAATCCATGAGATGACATTTTGGATGCATTAAATATTAGTCCAAAAGGGTAACACATCCTATTAAATATCAGATTACTACCCGATACCTGACTTAGATAACTGACCCAGTACCTTTTTTGTTTTTTTTTTTTGGTGGTGGTTTTGTGTGTGTGTGTGGTTTTGAGTCTTAACTGGATATGGATATGGTGAAACCCAACCCTAACCTAACTGGTTGACATCCTCTCTATGAAAGCAAAATACTAATAAAAATACATATGGGTTTCATTACCAAAAAAAGAAAATATTTCTTCCAAATTTAATCGTATTTGTGGAGAGTTGCTTTTTAAAACTGATTTTTAAAAAGCTATCCGATAAAATATGGAAAGATTTTTGGATGCTTTTGAAAATTCAATTTGATAGAAATATAGAAATATTCCTTTCCGATCTAATCCTATTTATTAAGAATGAATCTTTAAAAATATAATATTATTTTTATTCGAATATTCTCTTTTATAGGTTTTAGATAATATAATTTACAATTTTAGTTTCTTTTTTTTTCCTGCATACCCGATTTCTCGTACTTTGCTAAAATAAACTAAGGAAAAAAGGAGTACAAACTTATTCCTTCAGAGATTGAGTACTTACAGATGTAGGCATTTTGTGCAGATGTTTCTTTCCACTTTTCCCTGGTCTCTTAAAAAAAATATCAGAGGACATTAGATAAGCAAATATAAAGGAAGATATCTGAAAACTGACAATATGATCACCCTGAGTATATCTTGGGTTTCATATTGGAACATATCATTTGAATATTTTATATAACTAGTGGTTAGCAACTGTACATTACAGTATTTCATGGGCTAATTATGTAACATGTGTGTGCTGTGGAGGTATAACCTTCAACAAACTTTTTTTCAAATTCCATCAATCCATTGTTGCTATTAGGAGGAAATAATGAGGGAAAGCATATTGGATATGATTTGTGTGGAGGTACTCATGAGTTGTGTCTGTTTAAAATTCAGGGCAAGGTCAAAGATATTGAATTAAAAGGGCATACGGACAGTGTAGATCAGCTATGCTGGGACCCAAAGCATCCTGATTTAGTAGCAACTGCGGCAGGTGACAAGACTGTACGTCTTTGGGATGCTCGCAGTGAGTCATTTTCCCCTCATTTTGATAGGTCAGGCATATTTGGACTGCTTTCTTAATGTCATGACAATGCTTAAAGTCTTGCATTCTTGTTTTGCGCTTTCGGCATTAAGTTCTTTTTCACATGCATGCAACCTACTTCCCTTTCTCTATCATTAACTTTTTCTGTGTAACTTTTGGCTATTATAGAGACTAATGCAGCATGTTAGCATATGCGTTCATGTGAACTTTCTTGTGTTGTTTATATTTTCTATTTAAGTTGAGTTCTCTTCTTATCTTTACTATAGTTGGTCAAAGTTATATATTACATTCAAGGAGTTACTTAGGGCATGATGCTGTTAAATTTGCTTGATGATAGGTAGTATCTATTAAGTGTTTGCAGAAGCTCTTAGACCATGTTTTATTGTAATGTATCAACTTAAATAACCAGTATCAAAACTGATATCTAGTGAAGTGCTGGCAGCAGGAACAGTTTCTTTGTTGTTCAGGGAACTCTGTGTTGTTTCATCTTGCTAGATAACTTTAGTTTGTCCATCACACTGAATTCCACCTTTTACTCTCTATCTGTCCAGAACTTGAGGAGAGAAAATGTGGACTTGACTGCTTAATTTGTACTACCTATAAAATAAATTTGATGTGTAGTGACCTCTCATTTTCTAGGTGGAAAATGCACTCAGCATGCTGAACTTAGTGGAGAGAATATCAATATCACATACAAACCTGATGGTACTCATGTAGCTGTTGGAAATAAGGTAAGTGAAAAAGAACTTGTTTATGTGCACTCTTACATGATTCCTCAAGTTTGATTAACAATTGAAATTCTAGAATTGTTTGGGAAAAACGAAAATGGAAGAGTATCAAATATGTCTAAGAGGATGAAAAGAGGTAGGTGAAATAGAGCCAGGGATTCATAACTCAAATCAGCACTTTTTTGTCTGAAATATCTTATGTTGCACTTTGAAAGACTTTAAAATGTAGTAATCCATAGTCACATTGCACAAGCCAATTCTTAATCTTTATGAGGATGGCATTATGGAACATTCTGTGAATGGTCTGAGCTTGTAGTGATATCTAAATCTCTCTCATTTTCTTTCTGATTGAATAAGAGTGTTTGGAAAGGTGACTACTTAAAATACATGTTACTTTCCTTGTAGTAATAAACCATTGCCATGATAATAACCATTCCCTTAGTCCTCCTATCTACCCACTTGTACTTTTAAATATTTGGCCTGCAGATATTTCTTGGACATTGTGTCAAGAGTGGAAAATGCTGTATTGTTAGCTAAAGCCCTTCTGTTTTGTACCAACTCCATTCTTTTGTTTGCAGGAATGTATGGTTCTTGTTTTTTATGATGTTACTGATTTCCCATTTTTCTTCTGTATTTTTACGGACATCTATCTCCATCTTTCTGTTAATGAGCGTGTCTATAATCTGTCAGAAAATTATTTCAAGTCGCAACTGTTAAACCATGCAACGACATGGATATGTTTGTTTTTTGTCCTTACCATGCTTTTTTTTTTTTGACTGGCCTCCCCTCAGTTCAAACAGAAGCAGCCTAGCCATATCTGGCTTGTACCTGTGCTTTATGCTCCCTTATAACGTGCTTATTATAAGTTAAAAGTTCTTATTCATTGTTCTAATGTCTGTTTGCTTTTTTTGTTTCTAATTTGTTAATTCATTTTAAAAGCAATCTGAGGTGCGAAGGATTGACTTGCCTAGGCCTATATGTCAGAATATGCAAAGTTAAATGTCAAACTTATGTGAATCAGCATTTCACATTAATAAATAAAATCACCCTTAGCTGTTATCATGATTTTTGATACCACCTCATTTTCATTGTTCATCTATTGTCTTATTTGATTAATCATATAATAGTTTAATGATTTTTTGCTAATAATGCCTTATTCTGTTTCAGGAAGATGAGCTTACAATACTGGATGTTCGGAAGTTTAAACCAATACATAGGCGCAAATTTAATTATGAGGTAGTTACCAGTTGGCATTGCTTACTTCAAGAGTGTCTGAAATCTTTTAGCATTACTTTTTCTCCTCTTACTTAACCACTTTTTTTTATTCTTTCTTGATTTTCGTATATTAACTGACTCTGCTTTTTATAGATCATTAAAAACTAGATTCAGATACTTTCTCCTCTACCTGCTATAATATGAGATAGGTTAGTGTCTTTATGCATATATTTGTATTTAATCTCCCTGATCTTTGGTTTTTAATCCTTGAAAAGCATCTTTCTCAAAAGCTACATTAGAGCTGCAATTTTATTATGTCAGGTTCAGTTTGATTAACCAGTAATTAAGCAGTTGTTTTCTACCTATATCAGAGAATAAAAGAGATGCTGTCATAGGCTATTCTTTTTTAAAGAATTACTGTTTTTTATATAGATGTTGAAAAGGACCATGTAAATGCTTGGATGTTTGTCTTCAGAACATTTATTAAAATCTTTATGTAGTGAATGTGGCATTTATGTGGTATGGCCTGCTTATAGGTAAATGAGATTGCATGGAATACAACTGGAGAACTGTTTTTTATTAAATGCTTGTCTTCAGAACATTTATTAAAATTTTTATGTAGTGAATGTGGCATTTATGTGGTATGGCCTGTTTATAGGTAAATGAGATTGCATGGAATACAACTGGAGAACTGTTTTTTCTTACCACAGGGAATGGTGAGAGTCATCTTGGTTCAACCTTTTTGTTCAAGAATATATGCCAAATTCCATAAGTTAGCACGTATTCAAGCTTATTATTAAGTTCCATCACATGAAATATACAATAGTCTCTCCTAATATATATTTATTTTTTTTAGCAGGTACTGTTGAGGTACTAGCTTATCCATCTCTTAAGGTGCTTCACACTTTGGTGGCTCATACAGCAGGTTGCTACTGTATTGCAATCGATCCTGTTGGAAGGTGATCAGGATATTTTTATTAAAATTTTCTTTTATCTGCTTTCCATTCTCATATGACAATGGGTTTTTACTTCATGGCTGAAAGAAAATAGAATGATTGCAAAGTAGAATGCTAGACACTTTCTCTGTTGCACTGAATCTATGCTTTGGTCATTCAAATTTCATTTTTAATTCACATCGGGCAGAAAATACTCACAATTAGCTTTGTATTTTTAGTTGTATCTGTAATGAAGATTTGACTTGCCCCAAATAGCAAACTTTGGGAGTTGGGGTGTAAAGCAGTATGCAAGGAGGGTTGGAAACCAAGGCTGGGATTAGAAATAGTGCTGGGATTTTGGTTCCATCCCTAAACAAAATCATTAACCTAGGACTATGGTAGGGGTGGCAATTGAATTGGGTAGGACCAGATATGGGTTAGATTGGATGGAGGTCAGGTCAAAAATCTGCCAACTACAACCTGACCTGTTTATTAAATGTGTCAAAAATCTAGCTCCGAACCTGACCATTATATTAACAGGCAATCTGACCAGACCTGCAATGTGTTGAATCAAGCTAAATGGGTTAAGCATTGCCACTTCCAGACTTTAGTCAACTGAAGCAGAAATTTGAATGCCCAGTTGAAAAACTGACCATTTAAATTAGGACTGCGACTCACCACTTTAGGATCCTGCCATTTTTTCCTCTTTGACATACAAAATGACAACACCGTTCAGACTAAGTTTGCTTTGGCCGAATGCATTATTTTGCTCAAAATTTTTTCTAGCCTAAAATTGAGCCCAACCAAGACCAGTGGGGTGACCATAGATTGTAGGCTTTCTGTGTCATGGCTTTCAGTATTTGAAAAATAAATGGAAAAGTACTTTTTAGTCAGGGGAGACCCCACTATAATGTTATGTTAGTTGAATTATACAGAAAAATATACTTGAAATTCATTGCTTCTCAATGTTATCCATTTCTAAGATGTCTTGGTAAAATTGGAATATAATTGGAATATAACATTAAGATGTTATACAGAAAAAGGTACTTTTTGATATACATTTCTTGAAATTTGTTGCTTGTCATAGTGTTTTTGTGCCTTATCTGAGTGCTAGTATTTTCATTGCTTTAGTATTTTCAGTTAAATTTTCAAGCATCTTTTTCCTCAGAGAACTTTATTCTTTTAATACTGTTGGATATTGTAGTCATCTCTCATGACTAATGCAGCTTTTTGTTTATGTGAGACAAAATCGTAAACTACTGAAGACTAAAAGGTTGTCTGTCAGTTACTGTTGCAAATTCAGATTGCGGTTACTTAACAGCAGTGATTAGAACATACATCTCTCTAGGAGGCCATGTATGTGCATCCATTGTCATATATGAGGAGCCTTGTTGCTAGATGTGTCTGCATGTGGACAGCATCTGTCAAACTTTTGGAAAGCATCCATCAGAGCATGAATATTAACTTTTTCATTTATTTATATGATTGCAGATACTTTGCTGTCGGAAGTGCTGATTCATTGGTTAGTCTCTGGGATATTTCAGAGATGTTGTGCGTCCGAACATTCACAAAGCTTGAGTAAGCTACTCTGACTTCTCTGTTTTCAGGCATTCTACGTGTTGTTTAACAAAGCAAAGCTGCTTGAATTAAAATATTAATTTAGGCATTGATGTTAGAACCATCTGTGGTTAAAAACATTTCATAAACTTGAACCATTATCCACACTGAAGCATTACAAAAGTTTCAAATGAGAAACATAATTATATGAAGTTCTATAGGAAATTGCTTTTTAGCTGCATGCACAAGGCTCCCACTATTGTAGGGTTTGGGAAGGGTTAAATATATGCAGCCTTAATCTTCACATGTGGAGAGGCCGTGCCCATATTTTGAAGTTGTGACATCCAGTTTACAATGAAACAACCTTACTGCTGCACCAAGGTCCATCCTCTTTTTAGCTGCATGTCATAAGTTTTTCTAAATTACTGCTCTTTGGTAATGTCTACATTTCAGATGGCCTGTCAGAACCATTAGCTTTAACTACACTGGAGAATTTATTGCTTCAGCCAGTGAAGATCCTTTTATTGATATTGTATGTAGTCACTGCAAACCTTTGAGTTTTGTCCTTTGTTTTTTGAGTTTTTGTGGACTATATTTGATAATCTTTTTCTTGTCTCCAGTCCAATGTTCAGACTGGGAGATCAGTGCATCAGATCCCCTGTAAGGCTGCAATGAACAGTGTGGAGTGGAACCCTAAATACAACTTATTGGCTTATGCAGGAGATGATAAGAACAAATACCAAGCTGATGAAGGTATGCTTTTAATGTGTCCTTTTTCTCCTTTCACCTTTTCACTCTGTTTCTTCTCGTATTTCTTCGTTTCAGATTCCAAGTGCTCAATTATTGTGGTTCGAGTTGGCCTTTTGATTTAATTTACTTTGTAAACATGTTCAATGTGGTTGCCCATATTAAGCTTTTTTTTTTCACTTAAAATTTCCTAGGCCTTCCCAAACCTTGGAGAACCTTATGGTTCCTTCTTGGTTTTTCTAGGGGAGATTGATAGGGAGGGAAGGTCAACCTACGTCTTCCCTAATCTTGGAGAAGCTTATGGTTGTTTCTTAATTTCTCTAAGGGAAATAGGGAGGGAAGGCCTATACGAGGTAGTCCTAATGTTGGGTTGCATCTTTCAAGACTTGCAAGCACCCTCAAATGGAGGGTGTGACTGCTGGCCCATCACTTAATTCACTACCGTTGCCACTCGGTTGCATGGAACTTGTAGCCTTTAAGATGAGCTTATTATTGGCCAGAAATTTGGTAACAATTCATTAAAGCTTAACTATGGCTTAATGATGGGTTATAGCATCGTATGTTTGGTGCTTTGAACCATTTACTCAGGATATTATGCCAGATTGTTTTGTACTTACGAGAATGTGCTTCTGTGCTGGTGTGCAGTGTTAGCAGTATCGGTACTTTTCTTTTAATGATTCGTAATTGAACTTAAATAATACACCTTGCAGGTGTGTTTCGGATATTTGGTTTTGAGAACACACAGCATTCATAGGGAAGCTGCTACCGCTGCCATGCTCGGTGTTATTTTCCAGAAAATATTATTCCAAGTCTTGTATATTACTTTTCCTTCTCAAGTATCAATGGTAAAACAGTTTAGTTTTTGTGTGCTTCTATGAATGTGTTTTCATTATCGACATGCGTGTCTAGTTCTATTCGAATATGGTGATTCATTTCAATCTTTATTCAACAGGGTAAATCTTAAGACTTAATATAATTTAATGGTTTATTAATGCTTTCACTTCCCGGAAAAAAAGAACAGCATGAAAATAAACTGTAGAGAGGAACCACCTGTGAAAGAAGCTCGTGTCTGCTTGCTAATAAGCATTACTTTGTTACAGATTAAAAATCCGCACTCACGCGCGCAGTTAAAAATTCAACTCAGAGTGAAAGAGAAGAAAGATAGGTGAAGATGAGCGAAAAAGAAGGAACTGATGTTGATTGGGAGATTTCCATGGATTGAAGCTGAATCCCGCTGAATTTGAGTTGCATGATAAACGCAGGGTTGATTGCGACCACAATAAATGTTCTTGATACGCGTTAACATCTCAAGCCTTGTGCCCAAGCGAATCCCATCCCATCCCATCCCATCCTTCTTTCAAGCCATCGATGGGTCTGCGAGAGGTAATCCCATCGCTAAACCCAGCTTCTACTCCTTTTTTCTCTGATGCGACGAAGCATCACAACTAACGTGGCTTCTTTCACTTGACTTTCTCTGATTGGATACCTATCTATCACCACTCCTCCTGCACCTCCTTCAGTGAAGTTGCATAAAAGTGTAATATGCCCACAAAATCACCCAACGAATCCAAATGGCTATCCCAGCCATGTCGCTCCTTCCTCTCTCTGTTGGCACCTCCAAATAATCTGACTAATATTTCTTCGAACTCGTGCATCCACGAACCGGGGTTTTGACTTCTGGGATCCGAATCCAATTTGGAACCGGTGGACTGGGAAGCGGACATGTGATTCTCCACTGACGTTGGGCTCGGGTGGGACCAGTTGGAAGAGGTTTTCTCTTTTGTAACTGTGTAAAAGTTTCTTGAGCCCTTTCCGAATCCCTTCATTGGCTTCATGCCATCTGTGCAGCAGCGGTTGAGTTGGTAACAGTGGCCAACCGATCAACCGCACGCAGCAAGGAGACCAGGAGCGCCATGGATGTTTTGAGGAGCCGCCTCAGTTGAGACCCATTGTTGGTGCGATAGCTTTAATGAGAGGCAAACACTCTTCTGCTCACATGACGCATGGTGAAGTGCACCGTGGAACCATGGAAAATAGAAGGGCTGGTGAAATGATATTGATGGTGCAATGGCATCTGATGCCTGCATGGAGAATCTGGTGGCTAAATGGTACTGTGGCCGACCAAGATGATGAGGGTGAGGAGGGAGGCCAGGGTGGGTACCTTCAGTGACTGTAGCAATTGAAAATTTGTAAACTTGAAGGGGGGTGTTTCTTGATAATTTTTTTTTCTTTCTTTCTTTCGATTTTTTCTTCTTTCCTTTTTTATAGATGGGGTCTAGTTGGTGTGTTCATCAAGCTGAATTTCCCAACCGCTTGTCTGGCGAGATTGGAGATGCGGGACGATCGCTTCCTTGGCATGGAAAGCCCACATTCTGCCTGCGTGTAGCGAATCTTCATACAGTTTGTCCAGAAATAGAGTGGGTTCGGTTCATTACGCATCCATGCGCTGAAGACATGAACGACGTGAAACGCATAATTTGCATTTATCCATGGCATAAAACCAGCAGTCCGTATTCAGATCCTCACCATCTGAGAATTTAATTTTCCTCAATCGATAAGTAATCTTTTATTAGAATTTCATTTTGCCAAATTATATATATATATATATATATATATTTATTGGTAAAATATTTCTTATTTCAGAGCGCTTGACGATCAAGAATTACTACTACTGATTATAGATTGAGGAAGATCCTTGAATATCTATAATAGCCTCTAAGGATTGAAACAATCTTAAAAGTTATAACATTTTATTCTCGATCCATTCATGACAGCTAAATATCATTCTCAAGACTTTCCCATATCTCCCATAATCATGATTGATAAAAAAACAGATCATTATTGAAAATCAAATGTACAATGAGACATAACCATTCCTTAGCTGGCAAATATTTTGCATGCATTATTGAAGCCATAAAAATCAATATACAAAAAAGGTCCCAAAGCTTTAAGCCCCAAATTGTTCTAGATTTCAACCAAGATACCTTATATTTTGAGGGGCTTGCTTAAGTTCCCGTTTGCCATTTTTTTTTGGCGAAATATTTTTTTAGAAAAATTTTTGTTGAGAAAATAAATACCACTTCTCTTTGGTATTTATGTTCTAGTAAAAGAGAGGAAAATGTATGTAGGCCACATAAACTTATCTCTCTCGCTTTCTCTCTGTGTGCTCGAATCAAATATGAAAAAAATGAAGATGAAAAAGTTTTATACTCCTATTTTTCTGCTGTCAAATGATCTATAAGTGCCTATGCCCTTGTGTACAGCAACTAGAGGTTCTAGATTCAAATCTTAAATTGTACATCCTCAAAGTATTGGACCTAGGTAGTTATACTGCAGATGAGCCTCCCCTTCTCTGTCTGTCTAAGAGAAGGAAAAAACCGATATCTTAGATTTTGTTGCAAGATCATCAATGCCTCAGCTCACATATGGACATCACTACTTGGCTACAAATCTGTATTGATTGCATCTGGAATCAGAAATGGTGGCATGGATCTTTAAAAAGGCAGTGATCTATGAATGCTGCGAAACCAAGCAGCACCAGACAAAGGATGAAATCATATCAAGTTGCTTCTTCTGCAAATTATCACAAGATGTTAAGCAAGAGGCACTGAAGCACTTTTAAGGCGTAAGGCTTGTCTCACTTTGGCAGAGCCGTTAATACTGAACTTTTGTAAAACATAGTTTATTGTTTAATAGCTATATTTTTAAAGTGTTATAAGGCTTTAATATCTGTCCAAATTAAGAAAGTACTCGAAGAATAAAAAATAACCAAAGAGATTGCATAATCCTTTCAACCATTTGTATTATCAAAAATAATTATTATAAATTATCCTTAATTTATAAATTATTATAATAATATTATAATATAATAATATCACGTTATAGTAATATCAAAATATATCATATTATAGTATTATGATGTAGCATAAGAAATATAATAATGTTCTTGTATAATAATGATTACACTATAATATTTTACTATTATTTAATAATTATATTATAATATATTACTAAAATATAATAGTTATTTTCTAATAATATAATATCACAATATTATGATATATTATTATAATTATATTATAAAATCATAACATAATATAATATATAATATAAGCTAGACTTGGTTACATTCGAATGTAGCCAAGCTTAAATGCGGTCATCTCTTTCACCTTTTGATTTACACAGTTTACGAATTTTAAAGATAAAAAAAGTAAAAAAGACGAGATGGCTCCGGTATCCATATGGATCTAAGGGTGAAAAAGATGACCGAATCTTAAACTTGGTTACATTCGAATAGAGTCAAGTCTACCTCATATAATATTATATTGGTATACTATATTATATTATTTGTAACATTATAATACTATTGTACAATCTTATTTTACACTATATAATTATAGTAATATTTTCATATAATATTTATTTTGTTATAATTTAATAATTATATCATAATAATTTTATAATAATAATATTTTAATGTAATACAATATATTAGTCTAGTTATATTATATTATTATTATTATGTTATAATTTATATATGGTTGTTCTGATGGGTTAAATATGTGACCTTTTAAAGTCCAATGAAAGCAACTTTTTCAAGTTGAGTTTCTTAAAAAATCTTCATATTTAAGCTTCTAAAATAGAGCATCTAAAGAAATTAGAGTTACCTTACAATGCTTTTAAAATTTTTATCAAACATCTTTAAAATTCTAAAACTACCTTTTGGCCATTCAAAAGCTCTGCCGAATGAGGCTTCCATGGCAAAAAAGAGATGACCACAACCAGCATTGCAGCAGCATTACAGCATTGCTATAATAGAATCCTAGGCTCCAATTCCATTGACAACTAATCCACCCCAGAGCACTTGCAAAATGATGATGATAACATCATGCAACTAAAGTTCGATGAAGATCTTTGGAGATCTACAATAGCCTTAACATGAGAATAATTGTCGGCATCACAACTTTTATTCATGATTCAATGATAATCACGACAATCAAAACCTCAACCAATATTTCCCCATAAACATGACCAAACCAGGCCACCGTCAAACATCACACATACAAAACAATCATAACAGATCCTTAACAGATATTTTACATGCAATAATGAAGCCATTAAAACTTCCTATAAATAAAAGGCCCCTTAATAAACCCCAACAAAGACCTTGTTGTCGACTAAGATACTTGCATTTTGTTACAGGTTCATGGATGCCTCTGCTTTCATGGAGACATCACCACTCTGATACTTTGTCTGGATTGCATCTGACAAAATCTGAATTACTGGAAAAAATCTTTAACAAAACTGTGGTTTACAAATGCTGCCAAAAATTAAAACTGATTTCAAGGTGCTGCTTCTGTAAATGATCACAACTGCTTGTAGGAGAACCTTAACTATATTTCCACGCTTTGAGCAAAGGAAGCATTATAAGGTAAATGCTTTGATTTTTCACACTACAAAGAGATGATGACACAACCAGCCCATTTATGTCCTTCTGTTCACTATTCTGGGCTCCAAACTCCGACAACTTGTCCAGCCCATTAATATGAATAAAATCAACTTCCCAAATGACTCGTAAGTTGCAACCACATTACTGGTTGCTCAATGCTCAATGGAACATCAGATGCCAGCTTCCTAGAGCTGCTGCAATTTGGTCTTAAGATTATCGGAAACATCAAGCAGATAAAGTGGCCCATCGATCACATTCTTCCAAGTCATAGAAAGCTTCAAAATCTTTGGTTATAAAATTAACAGAATGTAAAAGTAATATTTTCTTTCCCCAGGGCAACCAGTCTTCTAGGTATAATGAAAAGCTTCTTACCTGTTCGAAGTTGCTTTCTTCTGGAGCTTATTGGCAATACATAGAAGGCAGATGTTAAGCTGACAAGTGGTGATTGAAATTTTCAAAATGTAATCCATAATTTTGATCACTTGTTCCCTGTTAGATTGGAGCAGGCTGCCCAAGTCATAACGCACCAAAGGAAATCATGGAGACTCCTCACCGTTGCTTTCAAGGCCTCAAAGGTGAGTATAAAAGACTGTCAATTTGGCAGGGATTGGATCATAAGCAAGTACTCCATCTCCTTCATTTGTGGAAGAAGCCCCTCTTCGAGCATCTCATATATTTCGTTAGCTTGGGGATGTGAATGATCACCTACGTAGAACACATGATTCCTCATCTGCACTTCTATCTGGCTGAAACCAGGCACTTTCTTCACCTTCCTCTCCTTCATCATCTTCCTCACACGTGCCACATCATTCCACTTTCCTTGTGATGCAAACATATTAGCCAAAAGCACATATCCCCCCGAGCTAGAAGGGTCTAGTTCAATGAGCTCCTCACCAACATGGCTTGCCACCTCAATCTTCTCGTGCAGCCTGCATGCCCCAAGCAAAGCCCCCAAAACAGCCTCATCAAGCTCACCTTGTGGCATCCATCTAACCACCTCCTTTGCTTCCTCAATGAGCCCAGCTCGACCCAGTAAGTCTACTAGGCATGAGTAGTGCTCTGCCTTTGGTTCCAATCCATATGCTCGGCTCATGGAGTCGAAGATTTTTTTACCCTTCTTGACAAGGCCAGCATGGCTACAAGCCGATAATACCCCCACAAAAGTAATTCCATCAGGCTTGGCTCCATGTCTCAACATCTGCACAAAGACCTCCAATGCATAATCACCACACCCATGGTTTGAGTATGCCAGTATCATCGATGTCCATGAGACAACATCCTTAGCATCGAGTCTCTTGAAAGCAAGCCAAGCTGAACCCAAGTCACCCCCTCTAGAGTACATAGTCACTAAAGCATTCATGAACAAAGTATCTGTTTCGTAACCAATCTTGATGGCTTGTCCATGAATTTGCTTTACTTCAACAATGCTCTCACACACACGCAAAACACTAGTTAAAGTAGTCTCATTTCGCTTCACCGGTGAGTGAAGCATGATGAGGAAAAGCCTCAAGGCCTCCTCTCGATACCCATTCTTTGCGTACCCATCAATCACAACGTTCCAAGTCACAGCGTTCCTTTCAGGCATTGAATCAAAGAGCTCCTGCACCTCACTCATGCGGCCTTCTTCTGTGTATGCCGTGATGATCGCATTCCATGCAGCAATGTCCTTGTCTGGCATCATATCGAAGAACTCTCGTGCTTTCTCCATCAGCCTATTTCGAGCCAGGCCAGTCACCATGATAGTCCAAGAGACTGCATTTCTTTGAGGCATTAACTGAAACAAATCCATAGCTTCACTAGCTTGCTTACCATCCAAATAACCTGAAATCATTACATTCCAAGAGTACATGTTCCGATGCGGCATCCTGTCAAACAACTCCCTCGCCTCCCCAATTTGACCGTTTTCCACGCAACCTTTAATCATAGCAGTCCAAGATACAATATTTCTCTCAGGCATCCGATCGAAAAGCTCTCGGGCCTCTGTCAGCATCCCATTCCTCGCATAGCCCAACACCATCGTTGTCCAAGACACGACATTTCTTTCCGGCATCTGATTAAAGAGCCGCCGCGCCTCATCAATTCGTCCAATCCGGCAGTACCCAGACAATAAACTGGTCCAAGAGACCACATTTCTGGCCGGCATTGCATCGAAAATCCTCCGTGCTTGTTCTATCCGTCCAGCTTTCACATACCCATCGACCATCGCCGAGTCCAATACGACATTCCTTACAGGTGCTTGCCAGAAGAGCGCCTCGGCTCGCGGGAGATCGCCGGACTGCAGGTAGAGAGTGATCATGGAGGCGTAGGTGACGACATCCCTTTGGGGCATCCGGTCGAACAGAGCGCGGGCTTCGTCAAGGCCCCGGCTTCGGCCGAGGGCGGATAGCATTTGATTGCAGCGATAGACGTCGGGTGGAATGGGGTCGGGGAAGGGATTGGCGACGGTTGGGAACGCGGTTTCCAAGCGAGGATTGGGAAGCGCATCGACATCGGACCGGATCGGAGAATTGAGCGAGATGGAACGGAGAGAAAGGCGGGAGCTTTTGAGGAGGACGAGAAGAGGAAGAGAGCGCCGAAAGCGAGAGAGGTGATTCATGTTCTCCGCTTCGGCTCATGTCACCGCTGCTGTTGCGATGCACCAACGAAACGATTGGTGGTTCTTTCCGTGTCACGAAGATCCCGGTCATCAAATTAAAGGTCTTTCTTTGCCACTTAGTGACTGATGATGATGAAGGATTATATTATCTGAACCACATCAGGTGTTCTAAAAGGTATTTATCATCACTTTTATTTCTTATTTTTAATTTAAAAATATAAAAAAAATATTTAATACTATTATTTATTTAATTTTAAAAATATTTAGTTTCATTTTTTTTAAAAAAAATAAAATTTTATATTATTTTTAATATTAAAAAAATTATATTTTTATCGCTAACATCAATTCTATCTCCATCATTAATGACATCATTTTTGTCATTATCAATGTTGTTATCACTGTTGCCATCTTTGCATTTTTTTTTTTGCTACCACCATCCTTATTATAATTGCAATTGCCTCCTTCACCACATTATTACTGATGTTATTGTTAACCATTATCACCAACATCACTGTAACTATTGTTCTAATCTTAAAAAAAAAATATTCAGTGTAGAGGATTCCTCACAGGAGGATTTGCCAACAACAATGCAAGAATTGTATGGTATGGAAAGTAATATGAAAAATTTTAAAGATAAGAACACATGGGAACATGAGCAGGGCATACTAATGCAGGCAAAGATCATCACCGTGCGAAAGAGATTAAAATTCATCTCTTAGAGCTGTTTCTAGACCTAACCAAACTTAGGGACATCCTCACCCCATTATTTTCTGCTCTTCTGTTCCATCCTCAAGTTCTGTTTCTGTTCCATCCTCAAGTTCTGTTTCTCTTGTAACATCAACCTTTTATTATCATCTAAATTCTCCTCGACAGAATTTATTGCTCCATTAAGCCCAAACAAATAATTGTTTGCATGACTAGTTTGCAAGCTCGATGACTTTCTTTCTTTTTTTTTTTTTTTGGTTGAAAGAAACAGGAATTCTGAATGCTGTTACCAATCACAGCCACCAAAAGAAAGGTACACGAACTCAATAAAAACAAGCAGGCACCAACGTTACAGCATCTGTGCACATTTAAGGAATAAGTAATACTTCAAAATTCAACCCATGAATTTTGATGCTCTATCATCCAGAGGAGCACTTGAAAATAAAAACCTAAATCAGGTGAAATCCACAGCTCAAAAATTAAAGTTGACAAAGACTAGAGTAACAGATTTGGATGTTCATGCTATTTCTAATATATAAACCTTATACACCAGTCATTTATTCTGAAGCTTAGAACAAACACAACTTTATGGGCATTACTAGAAACCACTTAGCCATCAAAACTTGAAGCCACAACAAAACATAGACTGCTGCTGATTGTGAATGGGTAACATTGACACGAGATGATACCGCACGTTGATGATACCAGAAGAAATGACGATCAAATGCTGCAAGAAGATTGTCATGTACCAGAGGCTCCATCTCAAAAGTAAAGCAGGCTTCTTCAAGATATACTGCAATCACATTAGATATAGATTCATTAAGCAGCGTATCTCAACATAAGACAAAGTTTGATCTAAACGTGAAAGTAGATATAGATTCAAGATAATAGATACTCTCCAAATGTGAAATTTAATGGTCAATTAAGCAACTGCCTGAACATCTTTATTTCTATGCATATGCATGTACCACCATATGAGAGCTGAAACATATTTCTTATATATTCCTTGGGATACAAATTTAAATCTGGTGTCATAATCCATGTTTCAGCAATGAATGCAATATTTGCACCTCACCGATGGATACAAAGTTGTCTCTCTCAAAGTACATGGAAGCCATATAAAAAAGATATCAAGTTTCCAAACTTGGTTGCCAGCTTGGTTTCTAAATTCCATCTTGGACCCTCTAGTACATAATTACCTTAGGCCAGGAATTGAGCACCAACTGTTGAAGGGTTTGATGCCATGCTTTCGAATGTTTATAGATCACTTCTTCAGATGTGAATCCCACACGAAGCGATTACATAAAGCTCACATCCAACCAGATTAATTAGATTTGTCATGACAAGAAACACTGAAACTTTTAATTTTCATATAACTCGATAGACACAATTTCTCAATAAGGATACACATGGTCTTTCGTAACCCTGACCATCTGCCTTCTAAGAGTATGCATGTATCAGCAATGATATACATGCCTCTCTTTTGCCATCTGAACTTACAAACAGGTGACATAAATTACATGGAGTTCACTGTTCACATTGTCATGAAAATACAACCAAAGAAAAAGCTGTCTACTCGCATAACTACTCTGAAGTCTGATATACGTTGTCATAAAAAACAAAATAACATCAAAACAAGCCATGCAGTCCAATTCAGTTGGCTAATTCCTCAAGTTGCCCATGCCCCACGATGCCAGAAGTTCGAGATATCCGTCAATAAGCGATGATATATCTTTTTGGAAATTCCAGCCAACTTGCAGGTAACATCTCTCGGTGGATGAAGACACTTGGGAAGATATCCCCCCTTTACCAAGATTTGGGGTTTTACGGTAGTCTGGGAAGCCTGCTCCCTTTTATCCAGCCCATAAGACAAGCGAAAACAAAAAAGTAATCATCATCCCTCTTTTATCATTCAACATCTTAGTTTTCTTCCTTTTTTCCAGTTTTCTCTTTAAAAGTATTTCAATTGTGAGAAGGCCAGAGACAGAACAAATAGAGAGATAATAGAAGCAACACTGAATTACATATATATAAAAAGGACCTGCACCATCTAGCCAATATCATTTTGGACTCAGGGAACTTGCAAGTTTTAAGGCATAGACTCTAGCTTCTGCACATTCACAGAATATTATTGCATAGCATCACTAATGTCGAGCAAAAATGAAAGACAAAGAGTTACCTCTATGTCTAATGTTGGTCACCAGACTTTGATTGCTGCTGGATCTGTTGAAGTAGCGCAGCAGCGAGCTGCAGTGTTGCCTGGAGGCGCTTTTGGGGATCTGCCTCCTCCCGTATGCTGTTCAGTGGTTGCTGGCTATTTTGTTGCACAGAATCTGCAGTTGGTTGGACTGCAGGAATGGTGGATGGAAGCTGCTGGAATTGTTGCGCTTGATTAATATGGGGAGAAAATGACTCAGGAGACACGGAAGTATGGGCATGCAGCGCAGAAGCCTGGGCATGCATCGCAGAAGCATGCACATGCACACTAGGGTTTTGCGATAGGATTGGCTGTTTATTGTCTCCAACTGTTGGTAATGCAGGATCTTTTCCTAGTTGTTTCTGCTGCCCAAGAAGAGCTGCCAGCTGTGCAAGTTGCTCAGGTTGTAGTGGAAGTGGCATAGATGAAGAGAGCTGAGGTTTAGTTTCCCGTTGCTCAGGGAACTTGCTGGCAGCTAAAGGAATGACATCTGAAGTTACTGGTATATAATTGCTTGAGGTCATTCCCTGCGCAACCCTAGGACTTGCTGATGGATGCGCTTCTGCTGTGGAATTATCAAATGAATGTGATGCAGCATTTGGAGCTGGGGGAGGGAAACCCCTGAAGCTAGAACTAGGGATGTTCATGTGATTGGACCAGTTAGGTGGCATTGGCAGATTTTGGTGCTGCAGTTGGTCTTGTCTTCTCTCTCCATGAAAATCAGGCAGTTTTTCCATTGTAACAACAGATCCTGAGTATGAATGAGTGTCACCTGGTTTATGTGGTGGTGGAAAAGCAGAAGTCACTGGAGTTAAATGTCCTGATGAGGAACTGAAATAGCTTTGGCCCTGAGAGAATGCCTTGTAATCAGGCGAATGTTTCTTATGGAATGATGGATCTTCATGAAGACTAACACCATCATTTGGCCGGTGCACTAAAGGTGGGAGTTCTGATTCTGGCACTCCAAGTGGATGATGAAGAGAACTGAATTCAGAAGCGGGCTGCTGGAACTTCAAAATGACACCAGAGATGCTCACTTTCCCAGGTACTTTCAGTACTTGTTCAGAAAAATCTGATGGTGGCACAAGGAATAAGGTAATCTTTTCCCCCAGCTTAGCAACTGCTGCACGTTGCTTCTCACCCAAATAGTGCATGAATTCATTGTAGAAAACAATATCAGCATCAGTTTCTGGAACAAAAAAAACCACCCAAGTACTAGCTGCTTGATAGTAATGTTTGGAAAGCATATCAAGACCTGTCCTTGCAGTGCAGTTCAGAAACTCTGGCCTGCAAAATGACAACTGATTAGGAAACATGCAACATATGAACTTACTAAACCTTGATACAAGCAGATAACTCAAACTCGGCCAGATAGGACTAGGGAGAAAACACTGCCTGAGCTACATACAAGTGTTGCAGCAGGACCAACCCAACAGCCAAGCACTCAAAGCCTATTTAAAGGCAACCTTGGCAATTATAATGGGCATCAGAACTTGCAAAAAGGTAAAAAAGAAGGAAGCTCATTCAACAGAAAAATTCTATCATAAATCTGGCTTCCATTACAGATAGTTCCATCCTCAAATAACTTTAGATGGTTAATATTCATGAATAATGTAGAAACCAGCTCAATTTTAATGATGTCATAATAAACTGGCATGCAACTTACAGCATAAAATCTAGGACCTCTCCAACTGGAAAGCAACGAGCTCGACAGACTGGAGTGCCTCCCTTTGCTATAGTGCCCTCCCATTTCCACTCTTCATTCAATGGAGGCTTGTGAGGTGCTGGATTTATATTATGCAGTTTGACTGGTAATGGTAATGGACCATGACCTGCAGTGAAACGATCAGAAGTTCTCCAAGAATTATCACTTTCAGCAAGCGGATGAATCGGATTCCATGAATGATCAGAAAATCCTTTAGGGTCAAAAGGAACAGAGTCAAAGCTTTTATTATATATTTTACATTCACGCAAATTAGGAAATAGTTTTGGCAGACCAAGATGACGCTGTTCTTGTTCTAAATTAGAGAACGGATACTCAGGAAGTTCTTTATCAGAAAATGTGTCAGTCTTCATTTTCTTGGCTGAAGGAAGAGGGCGTTCCATGATCCCCCAAGAATCTTCAACAAGTGGAGTTCTTCGAGATCTCTCAAAGGGGATATCATGCCATGCTGCACCCCTCTCTGCTGCAGGACTATCTCTGCGGCGCTCATACAGAGCATCTGGCATCCATCGTTCTGATCCAAAAACTTGCAGACTATTATGATCAAAATTACCACCTAAATTAGGTACTGCGCCTGCTCCAGGTCTTACAGGACTACTCCTATCAAAACCCATAACATCAGCATCTCCAGAAATCCTATCAAATTTCGAGATAAAATATGGAGATGCCATGTGAAACTCTCCTCCAGGACTCTCAAAGCTTTTATTCCCTGGAAAAGTCTCAGTACCTTGTCCAATCAAACCGGGTTGATAATTAGATTTGAAAGGTGAAGGGAATGGACCACATATTTGGTTCCTTCCATGTTCATTTGGGGCAACATCACTCTTGGCAAAACATATATTTACACGGGGATTGTTAAAAAGTTTTCCCTGAAGAGCTTCTTTAGCTCTGCAAGCTGCCACTACACTTCGGTATTGAACAAAGGCATAGTTACGACCAGAAAATGTAGTAATTTTCTCAATTTCACCGAAGCGTGAAAATGCCCTTCTCAAAACTACTTCATCAACATTCAAGGAAGATGGGAAACCTATCCATAACATCTCACTAGGTTCTGCACTCTTGTTTCCCTTGGACTTGTCATATGACTTTCCAGGGCTTGGACGCTGTGGTCTTGTATCTCTCCGAAACTGCAGTTCTACCTGTTCGATGGAATGTCTTTCATCACCATAATGTGGACATTCCCCATCCTGGGATAACACTGAAGCCCTGTCCTGTAATTCAAATGTTTTTCAGATAAATCAGAATTACAACTGTCCATTGCATATGAATATTATCCGTTACCTTACCAATTTTGAACAACTGATACAGATTTCTTGTTAGCAAGTAATTAAATTTTTTGCTTCAACAATTACAGGCCAAGCATGCAGGTCTTATCGGATGATAAAGTACAACATGGCTAAATGGTTTAAAACTATTCACTGATGACAAGCGCAGCTGTAACAAAGTTAAAGAAGAAGGGGTCTGTCACATTGGGATATAATTTGTGAACAGGTTGTTAAACACTACTCTAACCAGCTAATTTTGAGATGATAAAAGTTGCATCCTAAAAGGATTTTATAGATTCCTCCAACAATGGAGCCCACTCCAGAAATACTAATAAAAACATGCTTAGAGAATGCTGTGACAAACATAGCTAACTGACCAGATAATTTTTGTCTGGACCACAGACAAACCTGTTAGTGAAAGGAATAGCACCAGCCAGCACACATTTTTGATGTAACATTATATCATTTCACAAGAATGCACTTAGCTCTAACAATGTATCATCAGCTTTTGGTTGGTCCAGCCTGCTTCAGGGTTCAAGAGGCTTATTAATTTAAGCTGACCAAAAAGATCACTTGTTTGGAACTTGCATCTTTGTCAAGTTTAAAGAATCTCCAGATTTGACCACATTTCAATAGACTATCACATAACAATAGCCAAAGTCTTCTGGTAACAAATACATATTATGCGATAAATGTTATTTTCATGAAAAAAAAAATCAAAAAGATAATTTTCATATACATTAGCATATGCATTCAACCGACAATTCAAGCTTGTGAAAAGAAAACCAAGTGCATCAATTGCATAAAAATCTTAGACGCAATGCAACTATATATCAGTTCTTTATCATTTTTACAGGTGCTTTAATAAGCTATTGCTTGCATGCATTTGTTAAACTTATATATTATACAACTGAAGGGTTGTTTCGCCATGGAAGTTATCCCTAATTACCTGGTACAAAAAGCAGATTTTAATTGTTAACTAATATATCAAATGAAGTTTGCTTTCCAATCATAATTTTGATAGCTCATGTCCATTATTAGGAGAAAGGCCACAGAACAACGCATCTAAATTGACGAAGTAGTGGATTAAATAAACTACTTTCCGAGAAACCTAGGATGCGAAGGATGATAAGTAGAGTTAATGATGCCACAAGTTTAAGCGATACTCAATGAAGATAATTATGTTCATGATCAAATGTGATAAAATATGGCAGTTGTTCTATTACTTGTATGCACAACTCTGATGCACAATTAGGGCCAACTTGACCAATGGCGATAAAGAACTGTCATAATGATGTTGCTTAAGGTACAGAAACAGAAGCACTTGTCCAGAATTATATTTGCACTCATATGTTAGTGGGTTCCAAAGATTTTTGAACTTGGCAAAAATTGAACTTTTCTTGGAGAATGTCTTACACCTTTTCCATCTTAATATACCTGGCATTGAGTTTAAGGAATGCAAGTGGAAAGGCATACAACAATGGACATCAATACAAGCACCTAAGAGCATGATAATAAAAAGCATCCCAAACATTCTGTATGGTATAAATGTCCATCATCAATTTTTTTTCTCTTGACACTGATGCTTTGATTGCAATTTTTTTTTTTTTTTTTCACTCATGAAAGGCCCTTCTTTTTGCTTATTGTTGATAACACCAAGCCTTTGTGGATCATTTGGCATGATTAAATCTGATTGAAATGCTGGCATGAGTGGAATGGTAACAATATCAAGCCCTTATTGGAGTGGATGCAACCTATATGATGTTTGAACCCTTAATTATTATTATTTTTTCTTTTCAAAACTATAAGAGGAAGGAAAAAAAATCATGCAGCAGGATAATTATATGTAAAGGTCGAGAGAATATCAACATTACATAGTTTACTGAAGCTAATGACATTATACAAGTAAAGATAGTCCAGTCCCCACCAGATGCAGATTATGACCAAAGAATAACACCTGCTTTTGGAATCATACATTCACATCAAAGTTGGAAAAATTTGAGCCCAGTTCATTTTAAGTGCCATGTGCTTCCATTGGATGATTTAGTATCCTTCTCATCTGCATTGATCAAAGTTTCAGTACTGATAGCATTGATGTGTTTTGCAACAAAGGTACTGCCTCAAATTCCAGTTACCAACCAAGAGAGATCTTGGAACAGTGTAAGTTCGATGTTTATAGAAAGGAATTTGTAATGGTAACCACATATAAGGTTTCAAATCTTTATCATTAAAAATGATTAATGTAACCTAACAACTGATTTACAGGTTATCCAAACTATCATACTAATTTTACATTACTCCCAGGCAATGTCCCCAAAGTCAATTTCATCAGTAGACAATGCAAAATAAATCCAACCAGCTTGACCAAGACATCAATGATTCCGAATAATACACGGGCATGGGTGTTACTTTTCTCCATGTGAGCAGTAGTGCAAGCAAAATCATGCTTAACTGCCAGAGTAAGAGACAGTTGACTTGCTCTTTCAAAGTTCCCCATGTCACATTCTCTTTTGCTTTTGTATACTTCTTAATCTTCATTAACAAATTGCTAGTCTTACAAAACAATAATGAAACTTGGCCTTTTTTTTTTTTCTTTTATCAGCACAACTACACAGACAGAGCAGTATCTCTAAAAATAAATAAAAGCATTATAAGGGTATGCAGCATCAAGCAAGTTTAGATCAGAACTGTAAAATGCTCTGTCAAACTACAGAGACGCAGCAAATTTTTGAGGTAATCAAGACCCTATTTGTATTGAAAGGTTTTCCCTCTCTACATTATGAGAAATCGAAGACTGGAAAAGCATGTAGTTGAAATATACTGACGATATTTCATGGCAAACGTATTTTGTTATCCCTTGAACATAAAGCCATATATGATATAACAATGCATGACTTTTGTCAAATAAAGGTTGAGCAGACTTCCAAAGGATTCATGCATTCTTTATGTTCATATATCACTTCTTTTCTACATGATCAGGTGTAAGGTTGATGTTATAGAATCTATAACAATTATATGAATGACATCCAATTTACTTGTGGCATCTATCCTCCCATGGAGCTATTTGTTGTTTGCCTCGGTGAATACTCTTTTTCATTAAGAAACATTGTCAACAATAAGAAACAGAAGCCATGAAGGGAAACCACATAAAGTTGCTCCTAGGCAAATTGTTTGACAATTAAAAGCTTAAAAAGGAAGTGGATTTAGATTTGACAAGAACAAATAAGGCTTAGTCCAATAGATGGGTATGGAACTTATATTGTTGAGTAGAATCATTTTTGCAGGACAATTGTTAGAAGTAAAACTTACAAAATGACTTTAGAGTGGCAATTCAGAAAAAGGTCTTAAGCCATATGTCAGCTGCTAATAAAGATAACCCATCTTTCTTTTTGGGTAGAGATATCTGTTTCTCATCTTGGACCTTTCCTTCACTGAAACAAATGAACTTAGGAGCACAGATGATTTTTCTAATGATGACCTGGTATGTAATTGGGCAAGAGAAAAAGATCTTATAAGCCATTTCAATATGAAAATGATGTGTTATTTCTTGTTTTTGCTCATCGAGAAAGCAGAACATCTTTTCACCTGGTTAGTTATTCACTAGTGCTTTCTACTTGCTAGATATATGCAAGATATTCTGACTTTTACTTCTGTCGATATTACTGACAACTTAACATCCCACAAGATTATCAATGTAATGCTGAAGTGCCCAAAAAATAAAGTTAGATTTTGAATATTAAAGGCACAAGAGCAAGTTGATGCTGTTAGATGTAACCAAGATGTACTATGCCACTTCCTCCAGCTGTGAATCCACACCAAGGATATGCCTTTGATAATTAAAACATTCTCACTAGGGTATGATACCTGCTCAATATCTATATTTCTTTTGAGAGTTAAATTTGATGTTCAAATTTAACCACCTTATAAAATAAATTCGAACCCCTCATCAGTAAAAGTATTTCTTGTGAGTCATTACAACCATGTTCCATCAAAGCCAACTCTAGTGCATTAACAACATATTTTTTTTTGCACAGGCATTTTTAAGTCAATTAAACAATGTGTATTCTAAGATGCAACCTTAGTGACCGCTGCTCTTCTAATATACATTTATATATAAATGCCCTCCATGCTCTCATGGCTCGTAGTCTCCTACAACATTCAAGAGCACTACTTTGTTTCCAGAGCTAAATCTACTCTGAGATGGTTGCACCAACGTAGCATATGTGCTGAGCCTGCAACCTGGCCTCTATGAACGAAATAAACAGTCCCATCTAAAGGAGGTCCTATAGTGTGTATTTCTGGTGAATCATCTAGAATTAGAAAAAGATAGTATAATTTATTATAAATAGGTCTATTGTGTATATAGGTCATCAAGGACTCATTAACTTCAATGCAGCGCCCAGGCGATTTCAGGCCAAGGCATCAAGCAGAGAGAGACATCATATATTTAATGCAATACTACAGGAAAATAATATGATATGATACAAAGAGGATCACCAAAGAATCCTGACTTTATTGGGACCCATCTTGCAGAAGCTTCCAATCAAGAAGTTGAGCCCAATTCCATGGCAGTGCAGGTGTGCTCCCGAATGAGTGGTCTTGTGGAAAGCATCTTCTCAACTCCTTTTGGCTCTGGTGCTAATATGCAGCTGCCTATGATTTTGATGGAAGACAGTAGGATGGATGCATTCTTATTAAGAGGTGGGAGGGTGTTCATTGAGATGGTTCTGATTCGTTCCTAGCATGTGACAGAATCAGAACATTAGCGCATTAAAATCAGAACCAGAACAATAACCCCCTAATAAGAATGCACCCACCCTACAATCTTCCATCAAAATCATGGGCAGTAGCACATTAGCACCAAAGCCAGGAGGAGTTGAGAAGATACCACCCTTCCCACAAGACCACTCATTTTGGGAACCCACTTGCACTGCCATGGAGCTGGGCCTGGCTTGTTATTTGGAAGCTTCTACAAGACGAGTCCCAATAAGGTTAGGATTCTCTTGGCATCCTTTCTGTATCATATCATATTGTCTTGTAATATTGCATTAAATATATGATGTCTCTCTCTACCTGATGCATTTGCTCTAAACCACCCGAATGCTGCATAGAAGTTAATAAGTCCTTGACAACTTATATACACAATAGATCATCCAATCTCAGTGGACCATCATTCTACCATCTTTTGATTAGGTATATTGTACACAATAGAAAATCTCTTTAAAAGATGGATCATAATTACAATTTCAGTGGGGATGCATAAGAAGATGAGGAATGCATCTATTGTAGTTGGCTACAAGAGGATACCTCATAATGATTACTTTGTTGCCTTTACAATACCAAAAACAAAGAGATGCATTACAAAGATACTTCCAAAAAAATTTTGAGTATAAAAAAAAAGGATTCTTTTGACCATCATCGAATCTTGCTGAATTATGGAAACAAAATTTTGATCAAATTGAGAGAAATGACTGAAAAGAGAAAGGATAGCGTTTCTGGTCAAGTGAAAACTCCATAAGCATAAATTTCACTTGATTTCCCAAAGAAAGAGACAAGTATAACTCCATTGTGTGGTCATTCAAGCTCTGGGCATAAAAATTTTAAATCATATCAAATCTTTTAGTTTTTAAGTGCTTGTTCAGTTCTGCTTAAAATTTTATATGCCAATACGTATATTCATGATCATTCATGATATTGCCCGAACGAGTGGAATTATAAATGGTGCAATGGATTAAAATCTTTGGCTATAAGAATGTGTATGGAATTCAAAAATAAGCTTCATTGGAAATCTCAATACAATATGGCCATCTTTCCATGGTGCTGCCTGCTTGACTTCTATTTATTCGATTTGTTTTATAGAATGACTATATTTACTAGGTATGAATGGTGTTGGCAATACGTACAACATATGATCCATATCTAGGTTGGCAACTGTTCCACTCGCACAAAATTCATTGAATAACACTCATTTTCACTAAGCAGCTTTTATCCACTGGAGGTCACCAAAACCATTGCGATCCAGACAAATGCTTGAGGCAAATTAAGTTATTAGCAATAGAGCAAGGTACCTACCAAAAATTTCAAATACTGAAAGTCCTGTGATTCAAACAATGCACTGCATAGCTATGCTCCTTATCAATAGTCAACACCTCTGGTAGGCTTAGGCGCTCCTTTGCCCTCAAAAAAGGAAAAAAAAAACTCAACACTAATCTCATGCCTTAAGTTTTCCTCTTTTTTTTCCTTTATTTTATTTATTTATTTATTTTGGGGGGGGGGGGGTAGCCAAAATCATGGTGAGGGCAAGATCGAGCCTAGTTCACTATTATCCAATGCATTGACTTCACCAACTCAACTAATTGCCACCCTCAACGGTTCACTTGTTAAAGATATGATTAGGTAGTCCTAGTTGGCAACTAGCCTGACTTCACCAACTCAATCAATTGCCACCCTCAACGGTTCACTTGTTAAAGATATGATTAGGTAGTCCTAGTTGGCAACTATGTCATCAGATCTAGTGTCCTTCATGCCACAATGAAACTTCACTGTAAACCATGCCAGAGATACTTTATTTTAAGTTTTCTGGAAACAATTTTTTTGTAAAAGTGAATGCAACAGGATCGCACCAAGTCATTCAAAGTTTAATATTATTTTTCCTTTTCAAAATGAACATGATCACATGTATATTTCCTCTGATTAGTTTCAATAAATGCAACTTCACATACATAGTGTTGATCAGGGTATCTCTAGCTAGCAATTTCCTAAATGATCAAATTTATGTCAATTTGGCAGAATGTGTTGACCCCAAAGAGTTGCTAAGAAATTATCCACAATATCTCCTAATTTTACAAAGTGATTTGATAATGACAAGAACAATAAAATTTGGATGCTGTAAAAATGGGATCATGAGATATAACTGAAAGAAACACAAATTTTAAAAGCCTGTTGGAAGGAGGATATAGACGCATGCAGTTCAGCATTTTTTTAAATTTTTTATTATGTCCATATTGCATTTGCTTTTCAATCATTGAACTGTATATTTCTCGTCTATAAGAAGCAGACTGTCCTTTAAATCTTGAATAGGTGAGCATCATAGGAACAAAGAAAGAGTATTTGGTGTAAATATAAAAGAATGGCATTGGAGTAATCAAACTTCAGTTTGATGCTTCATTGACATGGTAATACTGATATAATCCAAAAGCGACTTGAGTTGCATAGATTTGGTGTTCATATATTACAAAGTTGTCCTGCAAGTGTTTAAGAACACTGCTCTGCAAAACATTATCTACACTGTTGCTGCATTGAACGTGCTACCAATCCCCTAGTTATGTTCAAGTCTGATGTTTAAAAGTGATTTAGGTTACATTACAATATGAGTTATGCTTGAATTACATTGCATATCAACTATAATTTTGTTTTTTTCTGTTACCAAATAGCAATTCTTTAGGCTTGTGCAAAATTCACTAAATGGCTTGAAAGTACAGAACCTTGAAACTAAAGCATAACAATTCAGGAACAGACAAAGATTGTCATGACTAACCCCCTTTGCAAATTCGATTCTAAGAGGCATCCCATTAATATTGAAACCTTGGAGCCCTCTCAATGCAATGACAGCTTCTTCTTCTTTCTTATAGTCGACAAACGCATAGCTCCGACCTGGAATATAAGCTATGTTCTCTATTTCCCCAAACCTCAGAAAATGCTCTGCGAGAGTGCTCTGCGTCACATGAGGGCCCAAGTTCCCCACCCAGAGGTGCCTCGAGGGAGGGGCAACACCCCACCCAGTCCGGCGCTCCTTCTCTTCAAATCTTGGTGCGTACTGATTGTTTGATCTGCCCCTTCCTCCTCCCCTCCCCATCTAAAGGCATCGAAATAATATATTACAATCAATAACACCAAAGCAACAAGAATCTAATAGAAACAGACCGCAACCAATCTCACCAAAATAAACACCAGAAAATAATCACCTAAAAATGGGGCACTTTGTCAAGTTAAGATGATGGTAAAAAACCGTGTTGAATAATATAAAGAAAATATCCTAATATGAGAACGAGATCCGATGAGTAGAACTGCTCCACATCGAATCAAAACCCTAAAATATCCAAATTTTCCACAACGACCTAGCAGACCAGATTTTTTGCCACCCTGAAAACGGACCAAAGCATAATTTTTTTTAAAAAAAAGGGGGGCATCGAAGACAAATGTGAAGAAACTACGAAGTTTCAATCATAAAGGATTGATGAGTGAGAGAGAGGGAACAAGACTGACCATCTTTTGCGGTTAACGTTTCCAAGGGGCGACCCGGGGATTAGGGTTTTGGAGTGGCGAGGAAGCGAGAGGGGAGGACGGCCTTCTAGCTTTCTCTTATTCAAGTGAAGGCGAGACTGAGAGTCGGAACCCGTGGGGTGATGAAGAGCACTGGCGTCGAATAAACGGCTCATTTAACATCAGCAACGGCGATTCCATCTGGACCGTCCGCTAACCTACTAACCTTTTTTTTTTATATAATTTTAAAATGGCTTAATAGCATGGCAAAGCGTAATAAATATTTGTAATTATCAATCATAATTATTTACTAAAATTTCCATGATATTCCTCATCTCGCTTCGACAAAGAGGATAGAGATTCCGTCCTGATTAAATTCAATCATGGAAGGATGAAACGGACGTAGAATAGAAAGATTGAGACAACCAATGGCCGTGAAGTCGAATCCTTGGCCATGGCAAGGGATTTAATATATTTCATACTTAAATATCTCAATTATCTTTCGTTAAAGAGAGTAGCCCTTGCCCATGCATCGCCATGACCTCCACAATTAGCTCCACCCGTCGCCGTCTCCTCCGTGACCGCTCGATGCGCGCTCCACCTCGCCCGAACCTCTCCCAGCGTCTACACACAGCGTTCACAGCGCTTATATGGATGAGAATCCCACACCATTCCATTTGTTTTCTTGAACATTAAATGCCACCTTGCTTGAGAAATAATCGGGCCAAAGACTTTATTCGTCGAAGCTCCGCGAAGACTTCGATCGCACCTTCGTCAGAAAAATTTCAGTTAAGATCGAGCCCCATTTCAGAAATTTGCCAGCTCGGGTGCTTTCATAACACCGATTAAGGATTTCTGTGGGTGTATGCGATCTTTGATCTCTTAAAATCTGTTCTACTTTTTCAAAATTTCGATTTTGTTGGTACGTGGTCCCATTCTACAAAGAATTCGTTTCAGCTGTTCAGTTGGATATCATCCATCTCGGATGATTCTTGAAAAGGATCGATTTTTTTTTTTTTTTTTTTGTTCTTCTTTTCAGTCTCGATCCTTAATCCTCTTTTTCTCTCGAGTTATTCCAAAAGGATTTCATCTTGATCGATTTTGTTGGCAAAGAT
Source organism: Metroxylon sagu (assembly GCA_017589505.3). NCBI lineage: Eukaryota > Viridiplantae > Streptophyta > Magnoliopsida > Arecales > Arecaceae > Metroxylon > Metroxylon sagu. The sequence continues at coordinate 1,684,529 of JACVBY030000603.1, read as the reverse complement.
TAGCAATAACTTGATTGCTGGGGGACGCATTCGGGCATGCATTCTTTTCTATATATTTGTCAATCTTTAATCCGAGGGGCAGTATTTTTTTTGATGATTCTCATGTTTGTTGAATGATTGCTGACGCCTGTGAGGGGCGATATCAATCTTCGTTCCCTATTATCTTTTTATATGTTATTCATTTTATTTGTTAATAGGAAATGACATATAGACTAGTTAGAATGGTGTTCTGATTCAGCTTGGTGAATTCTTGTTTTAAGCTTACCTCGGAATTAGCCTAAATGGCATAATTTTTGACCGAGAAGCATCCAGGTTGTTCAAATGCCACCAGCTAGGCTGCTTGGATGCACATTTTTATGATGACTGTCCTATCTTGTGGTTTTGTTGGATGAATTGTATAACTATCCTTAAATAAGGTTTTGTCCCTGGAAATCTGAGCTAATTCTTCATTTTGAGCAAAAAATTTCTTAATGTTTTCAAATAAGAAAACATAGTAGAACATCCTTCTTTTGCCTTCAATGGTACAAACATCATAGACTGGTAGAGAGAAACGTTCTCATAGGCTTGAATTCCTCTCCTACTCTTTTAACTTCTTTCTGTTCGCTGAAATGCAGATCAAGGTGAGCTTTGTTTGATTATCAAGGTTTGCTATAGGAGCAATGAGCAAGCAGGAGAAAGCTTCCCCAGGTACCCAGATGATTATCCCTTGCAGTTATTTTTCATGGGCAACTGTTGTTTTCATGGACAAAAATTTAGTTGAACACATATGTGGTGATGTAGAGTGAACATCGCATGTCAAGGTAATTTGAATGGATATCACTGTTGTTGGAAACTGCAAACGAATCATAGGTTTTCAGGTAGTGTTGATCTTTTATTAGGGAATCTTGCTAATGGAAGTGAGAGAAGCTATCATATTGAAGAATGCAAGATGCTACATTACATTATCTTACTTACTAATTATTGTCCAAGTTAGTTTGGGAACACTTGGGATGATCTTTGCTATGTATATTTCATGATAGAGAGGAACACTAGGGGTAAAATTAGTTTCAGAAGTCAATCAATCACTCTCCTTCAACATTCTGTTAAAAGTTAAAACTAATCATAACTTGCTAGGAGGTGAAAGGACATCTTAAATCAAAAAATATGCTGTCAGTAGTTAGGTCTTTCATATGTAGGGTTTCTTATGGACTGTACAGACATGGATGTCAGTACTTGTTGAGCTTTCATGGAAAATACAAGGAGGATTGTCACAGGTAGTATGACAGCAGGGAGGAGTGAGGGATGGGAGGATGTTAGTAGCTTAGACTGAACTGATCCCAGACAATATCTGATCAGCTTTATTTTTAAGGGCATTCAGTACATCACATCATAGCAACAAAATTAGTTGGCTATCTGATCCTTTGTTATATTGTTCCCAAATGCATAGCTTAAGGTCCCGAAGCACTTAAAGATATAAGCCAAAACTCCTCACTTGTCCAAAATGACAAAATCTGAACAAACTAATTAATATTTTCCTCTTAAATCTCTTCATGTTGTTGTTATGTGTGCTTTTGACTTATTTTGTTGATCAATACCCACCTAGTCCAGAGCGAATTCTTTAAATTGTATCAGTTGTTTAGCAGCATGCCATGAAGCCTTATGCGGCAATAGTCTCAAGGGTAGCAAAACATTGCCATGTGCACATGCTCAAACATAGGTGCCATACACAAAAATAAAATGTAGCCATGATGTTCATGAACACCACAACCCCACCCCCACACCCACCGCCCCCCCCCAAGTACCCCCACAAAAAAGAAAAAAAAAAAAATCAATCCCTTAAAATAAGGCATTGTATCATGTATTATGTTCTTGTACTTCATAATTGGCATACATGAAGTCCTTAAGGCTTAATGTAATGATTCAATGGATGTCTACATTCTCTGTTTTTAGAGTCCACTTAACTTAGAACACCTTGGATGGATTTCGATTATAGCAGTTGTGTTCTCTGGACAGATAGTGTAGGAAAATTGAAGGAGTTATTGCAAGCAAGGGGTAACCGCTTTTGTGCAGATTGTGGTGCTCCGGATCCCAAATGGGCATAAGTATTCGTATGTAGCTTATAACGACCATTAGACTCGGCTATGCATATTTATTGTAAGTAGTTACATCTTGTGTATGTTATTTTTCCATCAAAATGTTGAAGTCAAAACTTGAAAAAACATGTAAATTGAATAACATATGACATCACAAAAAGTGAAGGGAAAAGCCCATATATGCATGTGTGTAGAAAGAGAGAGGGGGCCAAGATATGTGGAGGACAAAGTGACAGCCAATATGGAATTCTTAAAATGGTTCTTGTGATATTGAGAGATTGGATATGTATCTCCCATTGTGACAATAAAGAGAAGTAGGACACAGATGTGCATATTGAAGGGTAGTTCATGAAGCCAAATTGCTGCAACAAAATAAGAGATTCCAGGATGCTCAGCCTTGTCATCGAGGTGGCAACCATTCATGTTTGCTTCTACTTGCTCTTTTAGGAGATAGGAATATTATGATGGATGTCAAGGTCAGTAGTAGATTAGCCTACTAATTAGTGAAATCACAACCTGGTCAATGTTAATGCATGCATGAAACTCTAGGTGGATGCAGAAGACAAGGAGAATGAGCAAGTAATGTTCCCAAAAAGGTTGCAAAAACACAACATAATCAAGGTGAGAGATGGTCAAGTAAACGAGACCACTGATGAGCTAATGATACTGAATCAGGTCTGGCAGTTGCCATTAGGACAAAGCTTTGATTGAAGAAGGCCAAATTTCTTCATCTAAGACTGATACTGTAGGCATTCTTTGATGGGAAAAAAGTGAAAGCATCATCTCCAAACATCACATGTTGCTGAACAATGTGATAACAGTGCCATTGGAGAGATTGTGAGGTGAGGGGAGTAAACTATGACAGCACTTGATGAAACAAGCCTCAAGAATGACATCTGAATTGGTTGATGAATGTGCAAAAACCATGTTTGATCCCATAGGTAGCTTGCTGTGAGTAGCAGATGGTACTTGAGGTTAGTGGAACGTCTGGTGGGCTGCATATCCTTTGAGCAAAAACTGGATTATGTTGATTTCTTCTGCATGGAAAAAAGGGGAAAAAAATATTATTTTCTTACTTGCAACTTGAAGCATTAATATTGACAAGATTGTTGGTACGTCATAAAGGTGCAATCAACTGAAAGGAACTATTATAATGACAAAGTTGTAAATCAGAAGTTGGTTTCTATAGAGAATCTATATTTATCCCTTTGTACATCCTCGAAACAGCAAGAAGAGAAAAAAGAAAAGATATTAGTCAACTCCAGTTCACTATGAATAAGAGAGTACAATCAAAGTTATCAAATTTGAATTTAACTTAATAAATTTTAAATTTATTTATTTATTTATTTATTTATCCTTCTGAGTCTGAAGACTGAGGATTCACCTCTTCTTTTGAATGTTCTCATTGTATTTAACATTATGAATTATCCTTTAAGCACAACTTCATCCTTCTAATTTGGGTATTTCTTCCTTTTGCCCATAAAAAATGAAGTAACTAGCATCTGTGGGCATCAAACTAATGATTTATGTCTAAAAGTCATGTAGAATGGAGAAATTGCATTTGCTTGATGGAAAATATCCCTAACAGTGATTTGACAAGTCTTCAAGTCATCTCTATATCCTCCTAGTGATGGTTTGTAGTTTGTGAAGTGGTTTGCTATCCTTTATAATGGTGGTTGGTGATCCTTTAGGTTGTTTTATATTTTTTCAGCAGTGAACCTAATGGATTGTTCTGATCCTTAATCTTGTCTAATTTTTCTTAAAGGTGGTTTTTGGCTATAATTTGGACTTGAAATTTGCTTAAAAAAGAAGAAGAAGCAAGAACTATCACTTCATCATCATCTAATGAATTAAATATTTATGTAAATAATAAATTTATAAATTTTCTAACTCAGCAAAGAATAGATAATTTTGATATTTTGGTCTCATGATGAGCACACGAGAATAATTATCTTATGTTTACGATCATGGCTCATGATCTACTAACCCCATCAATGTCCAAAGTGGTATCGGAATATACTTTTAATGCAAGAAGATGGGTACTCAATGATAGAAGGAACCGATTAAAATTCAATACAATGGACATGCTGATCCACCTTAAAGACTGATACAATACAGAAGATAGGAAGTAAGATCAGAAGAATAATGATAAAGAGTCCCCTTCAAATGATAATTACTAGACTAGAAGACCAAAAATGGAAGATAGACTCATCACGGTCTTAGAGACTAGATCAGAGGAATGATCGTGGTAGATCACGCCAAGAGTAAGCCCTAAGAAAGATAAGTATATCTAATTTAATTTATTTAGTTTTCTAAAAATTAGTTTTAAAGTTATAAAAATAATAACAAATAAAAATTTGTCTAATAGGTTAGCTTGCCAGGTCTGATAACTCAGAGATCGGGCCATGTCGAATAAAAGGTGAAGATGAACGGCTAAAAGATGAAGAAGAAAGCAAGCAATACAACAATAAGATGACATAATCGCAGGTTCGCCTGCGATGATAAGGTGCTTGCCCATCCATAAGCAAAGGTATGTATATAATATCCACTAAATATTGCGTTGGAAAGGTTTAATGATACAATAATATTTCAGGTTAACCTTTTTAACTTAAGAGGTTGTTTGGCCGGGCTGGTTTTAGTCGCTGCTCATTCATTTATTTTGAACTTCCGGTTGGTAGTCGCTTGAGCTTCAAAGTCGTGAGTAACAAAGTACCCTTGCTCAAATCACAATCAAGGGGCGCTGCGACATGTTCATGTTCTCCGTCATTTCAGCTGATAGAAAAGTTGTGCTTTTTTTTTTTTTAGTATTATTATTATTATTATTATTATTATTATTATTATTATTATTATTATTATTATTATTATTATTATGACATGTCAAAAGTTCTCCAATATAATCATCCATCCATCCATCCTCTAGTTCCTGCATCCTTGGGAAGTAGTCTCTAAATGAATAATTGAAGTTCGGTCCTTGTAACCTATCTGAAGCTTGGACCCCAAAAGCTTTTGGTGGAGGAGGGCACATATTTCTGTCAAAGTTGTGGGCTCCGTCGGGCCAGCGAAGCTTCGAATCGTTTGTTCTGAATCTGATTCTAAATGGGAGGCAACATCTTTCAATTTGTGATTGATTGGATGCTGATCTTGGGAACACCCTGATCGCTAATCCATGCCAGTGCTTGAACAATGGATTGTATGAGACTGATAAGCAATGGTTGACATCACCCCTCAAAATAAGGTTCAGATCGCTGGGATAACTCTTAACTGGTGGAGAAACTAATGATTATTTGGGTTCATCAAACCCTTTCCGATCTTTTCGTCCCCAGTTATCTGCAATTAATGTGCCTTAACGTTCTTTTGTAGACTTGAGTGGTGCTTTTGCATGCAGCTGCGGACGGCGCTACCATGGATTGTTCCATAAAATTAACACCTAAGAAGAGCACGCAACAGCCGTGGTGCGGCATCGTGTGAGCGGGCAATTTGCCCAATTAGCATTAAAAAAAAAAAAAGAAAAGAAAAAACAATTAGCGTTAAAAAAAAAAAAGAAATGAGATCACTTTTAGATGGGTTAATTGAGAGATGATTTAGATGATTAGGATATTTTACAATGCAGATCCTTAAAAAGTGTCCCGGAGGAAAGTGTGCTGCGTGTTCAAATTTTATCCTTGCGCGGAAATGAATCATAAAGGTTGACACCATATATATATATATATATATATATATATAATAGCACATGAAAATTGATGCACGCTACAGAATAATCTACTTAAAATGTAAGTCTACAGGGGAAGTACGTCAAATGCTGCCTCCTCGTCCATCAATAATAGAAAGAGACTGCATATGCGTCAACACGGTTACCAGCAGTTGTCCATCAATAATAGAAAAGAGACTGCACATGCGACCACACACGGTTTCCAGCAGTTCTCGGACTAAAATAGATTTCGCTATCAGGCAAACGCCAAGAAACTTCCCCGTCCAAAGATAGATTGGTGCTTCTCATTAACATTAATTTGAAAATGACTGATGCCAACAGAACAATTTACCAAAACCCGCATGACAATGGGACGCTAGGAAGATAGAGCCTTGGAAAAGCCCTGTAACCTCTATAGGAGAGATCTGGAAGTGTGTGCTACGTACCAGCTCGAACTACCTTAGAATGGATGATGCTGCGACCGCTTACATTAGCTGAAATTGAAATTAGATATGGTCTGGGTCTGCGTTTGAACAGCAATAAATCCTAACTCTACCGCAGGTCTTGTAGGTCCATTGTCTGCAAATATGGTACGCACAGGAAGAAGCATCCAGGCTTCCACACACAGAGACAGGACCTTTTAGCAACCATTCAGCACCTAGCTAAACTTCATCAGACTGGTCGTTAATTTAATCGACAGTCAACATGTTACGAGCAAACCTCTTCTAACTATATAGTCAGCTTAAAAAAATACATATATATTTAGTACCACAAAAAATAATACGGCCTCAGGACAAAAGATACTATGAATAATAATAATAAAAAAAAATACTTTAGACCTAAATTTCGGCCTAAGGTTTATTTATCCACAAAATTCTACGATACTGCAACACTATAACCAAACATGACTAACAATAACTTCACTAATTCAGATGCAGCCTCTCGGACCCGAGTACCCTAAACAGTGTTGGCGAAGCCTCAATCACTGCTCTTTGCATAAATTGCCATAAACACTGATCACATCGTTTGCACCCCCAATAAATGCTGATCATCTCAATAAAGCTTTATTCTGGTATGAATTTGACTTCGGCAGATGGGGCACAATTCAAGGGTCTGACCACAATCACAGCAAGTCTGCAAGGAGGCAATTTAAGCAAAGTAAATACAACAATAAGAACTACTTCTCAAATTTGATCAACTCTGCCATTTATAGTCTCATCATCAACTAAGATGCTCAAATTATTTGGAAATTGTGCAGAACATATTCTAATACAATCATTGTCTAGAAATGATCTTAAGTAAAATGAAACTAGAAAGCAACAAAAGACAAAAGAATGTCAGAAAACTTCACCTGGTGCCCACAACCAAAAGCCATGTCCTTCGGGTTTGTCAAACAAATGGGGCAAAGCTGCAAAGGATCAGAATAATATGGTAGTTAGCAGCCGTTTCTTTTCTTTTCTTTTCTTTTCTTTTCTTTTCTTTTTTTTTTTTTTTGGTGAACCAAAGCGGAAAAGTTATTGAGCACGACAAGCTATAACATTCAGGATCATAATAATATGTCCGAAGATATAACCTTAGCAGCAATGTTTTAAAAGCCAGCTGGATGGACTGGTTGAACTAGTTGAACCATCAACCCGTCAGGTTTCCAGTCTAGTGAACCTCCTAAACCCAATTTCACAAAAAATGCTTTGTAAGAATTACTTGAACCAGTTGTCAAATCAATGAATTTTTCGAACAGTGCTGGTTTTGGAAGAACTGGATGGTTTACATAAATTATATACAGTCCCTACTTTTAGATCTGTCAATCCCAATCACACTGGGGTCGCACTTCTCTCCAGTCATGGGCAAGGAGGACCATAAGGTGGGCCATGTCAGCTATGTCCCTCTCAAGCCTCAAAGCATCTCTTCCACCACCTCTCCTTTCCTTCTGAAAATGGAAATCACAAAAAGGCAAGAAGGCACCACAGCTATGGTCCTCTCTAAAGCCTCAACCCTCAAAAACCTACTAAGGTACTTCCTCTTATATGTTTCTAAAACTGAAATTGGCTTAGGGACAGAGATCTTTCAGAACCGCTGGGATTTGGAGATGAGAGGAAAAGGCTGCTAGATAGTGGATTTCTTCCATGTGAATGGGTTTAAAATCAAAGACCTGAAGTTTTTTCTTGGATAAGCCCATAAGTTTAACTAAGATTGCCGCTATTTTGTGTTTTCATTTTTTTTCCTCTCCATGTACTGTTATATATTTGTCGCCAGGGAGCCCAGAACTCATATTCATGTGTTCCCAGTTATACACTGATTTGGTCCTGAGTACTGTGTGTTTATTTAATAGCCCCTTAAAGGGTCAGCATTGATCTTGTATGAGTAATACTTGTTATTAGGATCTTAAAATTTTAAAAAGGTTCAGGACTCATGGCATTTATTATTATGCATTTATTATTATTATTAGCATTGTAACCCCATTTTATGATACCTTGACACTGTGCTCAGAATTGATGTTTCTTGATGATTAAGGATGCAAAAAATTGTTAGAAAAATGCCTAAAGAATAAAATATATATAATTGTAATTTATTTTTATTTAAAAATGATTAATAATTGATATATTTATTATGTCATGGAGATGTCATGATTTATTTCTGGTTGACCCAACAGTTGAACAGCTGACCTATAACCCTGTCACATATCCAGCTCAATCGACGGCCCAGGTTTTAAAACATTGCTTAGCAGGTCAAAACTGGGATGTATTGATGCACTAGTGAAAAGCACATGGGAAATGTAATTTGTATGCCCTTTATCTACCTGATTGTCCCATGATGCACTTGGCGCAGTAGGACCTGTACTACGTGTGGTATCATATCCAGAGTAAGGTGGTGCACTCTTCTGGAAACTGGTTGATTGGGAACTTTTAGCACCAAAGGAAGATGTCCTGTAACCTCCAGTTGGTGGGGGAAGAGGAACCCTCTCTGGAGACTTTGATGAGCGACGTCTGCTTATTAACAACAGAAACCAACATATGCCTATATTTAGTAGGAAGTGATAAAATTGTATAGATAAAAAGAACTTCACATACTAAGGGGTTTGAGTCCATACCCTAAGATTCCCATTTCTAATGTTGCTTTATATTGTGAAGGTATTTCCATCAGTGCTGCAAGAGCAAATGCTGCCTCTTTTCTGGTTTGGGCCATGTTCTTTGACATTATTTCTGTAAAATTTACAAACTGGAGGGAGGAAAAACAACTTCACAAAATTAAAAGCTACTGAAGACAAGAAACATAGCAGCACGTGTCAAACTCATATCTGCATTTCTTACCTGGAAATTATCAAAGGCTCGGGCAGGAATGTTATCATCAAATTCCTTCATCATCTCCCAAGGGCCATCTCCAACTCCAACTAGAACAATGGACAACGGAAATTCACTACAACATAAAAAAAACATGGTAAGGATAACACTCTTAGGAGGAAAAAAGTCCTGTCACTAGTAACCGTTTTATATGGTACACATAAATCATGATGGCTAATCACAATGATATCAAGTCAAATAACTGACCGAACAGCTTTGTCAAATATAACTCATTCAAATATGCTAAGGGCATCATTATGGTTTATCTTACAATGATGAGATGAATTTAAAAATAATATGACGGAATCACTAGGAATTGAATAATATTATATTACCTAGCTTTTACAATAGCATCTACAGTCTTTTGCTCCTGAGAGCTCAATTGTCCAAATTCAGTATCAATGCTCCTTGTAACCTGTACCAGCCATTATTTTCAAGAGACCGAAACTAATTAGTTTGAAAAAGATTATTGGTTACCCAAATTTTGTCACTCTCCAGGATAAAATGCATATGCAAATGCAAATGAAGAGCTTAGCATGACCCAATACAGAAACATGAGTATATGACCACTGTCATTCATACTTGGTTATATATTTCTGTGAAATGAGCAAAAGACAAACAAATATTACTTTGAGAAATGGGAACCAGCAAGCAGTGGGATATTTGTTCTAGAAAACACAATAAACTCAGCTATATACAACCAAAGTTTACAAAATTAAATTTTAATCAGTAGAAGGAGACATGTTGAAAAGAGATTCACAATTTAATAGAAAATCCATTACTTGTAAATTCTTCCATTCTAGTTATCTTCACAATATAGATATCTCACTTCTTGTAATATTTTAATTTTCAATGAGAACCATGTGATTATTTAAAGTTGCAGGAAGTAGAACTGTGAGCATTTTAGGTATATACTTGATACATCTATACATTTAAGTAAATCCATAATATGCTCCTCTGATAAGCATGATAGACATTTTAGGCTGTAGCTAATACAGTACATCAATTTTTCATAAGCATTTTATGCTTCAAACATCTAGTAAATATTTCAAATACTGCTGATTAATTGCTTCTGAAAGATTTCAATTATATAATTCTACTTGTGAGCATTGCCTCCCAGTGGCAATTGGATGTAACTTAATTGTAGAATGTGAAAATAATGACTATTAACTGGTCCAAAGAATAGCCTTTAGAGTTTTTTTCTTTTTTTGTCATAACAGATCTCCAAGTATGCACTCAAACTCATTAACAAATAATGATGATGGTTTGAAAGACTCCAATAATCACGGGTCATTCCCTATCATAAGACCAGCAATACAAACTCCAATTATAATTGAGGATGCAATGACAGTGTGACACAGTAGGATTAAAGATGACCCTTAAGAGAAGATTGTTGGAAAGGAATAAATTATTCAAGAAGAACATATAATTCAGCACTTGAATATGGATCAACATGGTTAGTGTCGCCATGATGATTAAAGATGGTCCTGTTTGATAAGTACCTCTAAATATATCAAGAAGGTAAGTAGAATCAACCAAATTTAAGATACATGATTTTCCTGGTTTTATCCAAATCTAAGATCCAAAGAGCTAGAGGATTTAAAAGGAATCACATTAAAATGATAAGCATAATTTTAGGTGTCCAGATGAAAGACAACCTATTTTTACCATGTATTATTGTGTTTATTCTTGCCTTCTCATCTAAACTAAAATCCAGAAACAACATATGTAGTGGTATTTACTTGCAACTTAGCCCTAAATCAAGTGGAATGAAGGAAAAGGATTCATGTAGCTTATCCTAACTAGTTCGAAACTAAGGCTTAGTGAAGTTGAGCTAAGTTATAGAACATAATTCTCAATTTTAAGACAATTGGTAGAATAGAAACATACAACAGAATTGAGAAACAAAAGCATTTAAAGGGAGAAAAAGCATGATGAGGTAACACTAGGAAATATTTGCAAGACCACTAGATTACATGATGTCAGTGGATTGGAGAGTGAGATGGAGAGAGATTGAGAATCAGTATGTATGATGTCTCTCTCTGTGTGTATAGAAAGGGGGAGGGCGGTGGACTAAATCTGGTTGACTAGAGAAACAAAAGTGTTTAAAAGGAGAAAAAGCATGATGATGTAACACTAGGAAAATATTTGCGAGATGACTAGAGGACATGATGTCAGTGGATTTGAGAGTGAGACCGAGAGATGCTGAAAGTGAGCATGCTTATGATTTCTCTCTCTCTCTCTCTCTCTCTCTCTCTCTCTCTCTCTCTGCGGTCATTTCACCGACAATATGTGTGTTGTCACAAAATTTGGTTCAAAGGTTTTAAACAAAAACCAGCAGACAAAAAGGCACATACATATACAGAGTTTGAAAGAGTTATGCATATGCTGTTTTTCTTTTCCTTTTATTTGGTCATAAATTCAGTATGCAAAGACTACACAATTGACAATAAATGCAAAACAACATCATCTAAAATGAGATAAATTACCTGCCCATCAGCAATTATCAATAAAACATGGTATTGTCCACCACTCTGTTCCACAATGGTCATAGCCATCTCAATAATAGGAGCAAACGACGTTGGCCCTGGAAGGAAAGAAGGCTAGCTACTAAATAATCAAATTGCCAAGCATGGCCTAAGCCAGAAAATATTAAATAGCACACATACCAGCCAATCGTAGATGTGGGATAAGCTCTCTGTATCGTGCTAGGGCCTCTGAAAAACCATTGCATGGTCTCTCATCAGGATAGAAACTGAAGATGTCCTGGTCATGTGTTGATGCTGCCAAAAGAAAAAATGTTCAACATCTCAATAAACACTAATAATTTCTTTAGCTTTTCTTAGAAAATACTTCATATGAAATAAAAGTTACCATCACCAAACCCAAAACATGGGATCAAGTTATCTTCATCAAATACTGACAAGGTTCGTCCAATGATAGAGATTGCTTGTTCATAGGGATTTGGAATATCACCAATGTGATGCAAGCTCCGTCCATGGAATGAAAATTTACCTGATCACCAGATTAATGTCAGATACGTAAGGTGTCTAATACGGGACATCTTCAGTGCATAGATACTGAATGGTAAGTAACACAGGACATCTTAGCATATAAATACAGAAAATAACCTGTCCACTCATTGCTCTTTGTGAAATCAATACCAACAATAAGATTTGAAGATTCCAGGCCAGCTTGTGCCAGAGCATCAGTGACCTGCAGATAAGCAAATTCATAATCTAGATCAGATAAAAAGCAAAAAAACAGTTAAAATAGGGTAGTAAATTCAATCAACTAGGTGGCCCTTGGCCTCATAATTTGATTACATGTTGTAATTTGCAATACCATAAAACACAATAAAGCAGTTTTAGCATGACCAGACAATCTCATTCAATCAATGTTGCTGATGTGACCTTTTTCCAGCACTGTCAGTGAGAGAGATCTTCATGAAGAGTCATACTAATTGAGTTTTAACATTGAGAAATCTTTCAAGGCCATTAAACATGGCTCAGTAGTCTATAGTATAAGCAAACACTTCTCAGTAAGTAAGCAAATTATAGCCAAAACAGTATACCCACTGGTTCAAAGTCAGGAAATAAAACTGAAACTAATAGAAGACTGGAGCGTAACTGCATAGAACTATAATATCTTTGAAGGAATAATGAAACATGCCAAATGGCATAACTCTGTAGAAGACAAGTGGTTCACCATTGCCTCATCCAACTTGATACATAGAATTATAGAATTAACTGCACCCTCATAATTATGCCATAAATTCTGTGTCCGCCTTTTTGGTTTGACAGAACAGTAAGGATCCTCAAAAGGACACACAAGGCATCATAGATTGAGACAACTGGCATGCACTAGGTAAGGCTAATATCCAACTTTGGTGGTATCTTTTTTCTTTTTACATGTTTCACAAGATTCATTAAATATTACAAAACTCATCTCAGCTTGACTATTGAACCTCAGACAAACCTAAAATTGCTAACAAATAGTTCATTCAATCAGTAGCCCTTATTTTAAAAAGGCATTCTTAGAATGCTACAAACTCCTGTCATTCTGGATTTTGCCTCTTCTCATGTATATATAGGAGTTAAAGAGAGCTGAAAATGCCCCAACATGGTTAAAAAACAGATATGGATCTTATCTGAAAATTCAAGACACAACATTTAAATCCCCAACAAGGTATGTTTTCACAGTATGTGCTTTGCTTCATAACAAAACTGTGTATATCTCAGATTATGAAAGAAGCAAGCTTCATTTTCAGCTTTTGATGCCAAACTGCTCTCTTGTATTCATTGGGCTCTCTCTTTCTCCCTCTCAATCCTCAAGTATTCTATTCCTTTTCCTCTTCCCTCACTCTGCAGCTACCTTTTTTTTCTCTCTCTATTTTCAGTGCCTATTACTAAATTTTAGAACAACAAGAAACTCAGATAAGATCTGACTTTGAATCAGTCATAAAAAAGCCCAAAGTAGTTTCCATCTAGGAGGTGGCTGCATCAAGAACCTTACCCATAAATTTCAGATATTCCTAAAGAACAAAGGAAGCTCCCTATCTGAAAAGTTACCTCAAGCCGTGAATGAAAACTTACCAGATAGAAAAGAAAAGAACAAAAGTGGATGTTCTTAATCAAATTTAATCTACTGACTGAAAAAAGAAAACTAATAAGCTAGCAAAAGGAGAATGAAGAAAAAAGAAGCAAACAACATGGAACTGAAATGCTTGGTCACTTTCCAAATACAGGATCGCAACACTAAGTTCCTCAGTTCTTGCTAATGGAAGGAGGAATCATTCCATGGTTTAATTTAAAACTGAATGAAATGTATGGAAGGTAGCAAAAAGGTAGCTTATTGAATTTAAAGTTATGAATAAAGAAGGTAATGGACCGGATACAACTGCTTATCTATTTACCTTTGGACCAAAACCGCAAAAACCCATGATCATATCCTGTACACTGCGACCACATCTCAAGGCCCCTCTAATGTCGTTAAATTATGCCGTTCTTCCTCCTTGGACAAGATTCACTATGAGTTATGCATTATTTTTGTATATTTCTTAGTAGGATATTTAAGTTACTGCACAACTTTTATGAGGCCAACTATTTATTCATACCCATCCAATAATTTAAGATGATGACCAACACCTTTTTGTGCCCTAGCTGCTTCCGGAGATTGTAGCTTGGTTACATGGGTTTGCCATTGCCATTGCCTAAAATCACCAATCATCCAGCAATACTCCATGCAACCCTGAAAGATCATCATCAAATCATCCCACTTTGCTTCAATTTTAAAAGTTACCAAAACAAGACGTCGCAAGAACCATTCTAAAATTCCTAACAGAACATGATGCTTTTTGGAAACTAACAGCACAAAATCCCTGTGGAGAAAGGGCATCATCTTTGACATCGTTCCTATCTGATGAATTGGGTTCTTGAAGTTATTCATACTGGATCAAGTCAGGGGGCGTTCATATAACGAATCATTCTAGAATCCTAATCAAGATTTATGGAGATCAACATGATTATAAAAAATGCGCCCAATCAAACCCATGCAATTAATTCAAAAAAGAAGCCCAGCATCAGATACCTGCTCCACAGAACTGTAATCGTCGGTTATCTTCGAGTACCGCCGATCCAACCTCGGTCGCGACCCACTGGCGCGCTGCGACCGCGGCGGCGTCGGAGGCGGGTGGACGTGCGCCGGCTCACCATAGCTTTGGGACTGGGGTGGAGGGTAATTCTGATACCCGGGCGCTTCATACGGATAGCTCTGGCCCCAATACTGATCCCGAGAGTAGTTCCGCTCTTCGAACGAGCCCGCCGACCTGAAGCTCCTCCGGCTGCTCGCCTCTCTCGAGCTTCTCCCTCCCATCAACCGCTCCAAATCTACAAAGATCCTCCAAATTCACGCAGATTCGCCGCCTCACAGGGAATCAGATCGACCGAAAAATGTCAAGAAAAGCTCAGGAACCGGCCTTTATTGATCAAGATCTGGCGAGAAATATCAAGGAAAGAAGGGTCTGAACGGTGTGAGAGAGAAGAAATCGGCGACAGGTAAGGGTTTGAATGGTGTGAGAAAGAAGCAAACCGGCGGCGGCGTGAGAAGACCGAGCCCAACGCTTCGCCCGGTCGTTCCTATCCTTCGATCGCCGACTCCACCGTATCCCTCTCTCCTACGTTTCTCACAGAAATTTCAAAGCTAGCTACCGACTTAAATTACCTCCTCTTCTTGTCGGGACGTGGTAGTAAAAGAACGGGATAACTACAACGAGATATTAATGAGTAGGTTAGAATAGATGACCCAAAAATACAAAACAAAACAAGAGGCTTGGAATAAAAGGAAAATATTTTTTAGCAAGGAAAGACTTGTAGCCTAAGGAAAAGAAGACGGTCAAGCCAAAAGTTGCTTGCCTTTCTGAAGAAGACGAAGAAGAAGAAGAAGAAGAAGCAAGAAGGAGAAGGAGAAGGGGAGGGGGGGGGGGGAGGGGAGGAGGAGGAGAAGAGATCCAGAGTAGCGATAATAATAGCTGGAGATGGGATTTTATTCCGATAGGGGTGGGGATATCCATACAGAATAAAGTTAAGAGTTGGGTCTTATTATATTCTTATTCCTCTTGCTTCCCCCGGGCAACGAGTTTCAGAGAGAGGGAGAGGGATCCTCGCTTGCTAATTATTTTTCTAAACATAAACTTTATATTAGAGGAGCAAGTCTTCTTTTCTGTTGAAAGTGTAGGACTTTTTATCCGGATCACTGCGCCCTTAGGGAGACTTTGGGAAAGGTAACTTTCTTGCTTTGACCGGAGGCTGGAGAAGACGGAGGAAAAAGTAAAGGAAAGCTGGGATTTCCAGGAAGCTCCGCTTTAGTGGACTGCTGCTGTCCGCATCTTTATATGACCGATTTTTTTTTTTTTTTTTTTTTTTTTTTTTTTTTTTTTTTTTTTTTTTTTTTTTGTAAAGATAAGATAGTAGAACTGCAAAGAGATTAAACCTATTGATGCTTGATTCTAATTCAATTTAATTTTATATTTAAATTTTTAATATTAAAATTAAATTAACTTATTATTGATCGAATTAGATAGAATAAATCTATATAAAAAATTTTGGATCTAATAAATCATTTGAATCTCTTCGTATCCGATTCAATATATTATAAATATTTAACTATTATTTTATTAATAAAATTTTATAATTGATAAATAAATATTAATTTACTAATGAGATTAAAAAGAATCACTTAATTTTAAATTTTTATTCCGAAACTCTTAGGTTGCATTTGGTAGCCGGTAATCTATCCAGGCAATTTAAACTGGACTCATCAGATAACTAGATTTGGTACGTTTTTTTAATGGTAATATGTTTATAATCTGGATTAACTCTCATAAGGCAATCCAAAGGGGGCTATGTAATAATTTTTTTGAACAAAAATGTGCTGTCCCTTTCTCTTTTTCTTTTTCTCTTCCATCCTTCCGTATGCTTTTCCCCTTCTCCCTTCACGGCCTCTCATTCCTCTTACGTCACCGGTGAGCTCCCCTCTTGAGGCAATCCAGTGGTGTTGTTTTTCCATTAAAAAAGCATAAATAATGGATTTTTTTTCTACTCCAGGTGAGTTTTTTTTTTTCACTCCAAATCTTAAGTTTTTTTTTTTTATTTTAATGCAGCCACAGCATGATGTTTGTTTTTCCATAAAAAGGTTCCCTTACAGATGTCGAGGTTTTTTTTGATTTCAATGGAATCACAGCGTGATGTTTGTTTTTCCATAAAACAGTAGAAGTAGTAATTTTTTTTTTTTCGCTCTAAATCTTAAGTTTTTTTTGATTTCAATGCAACCACAGCGTTGTGTTTGTTTTTCCATAAACAGTAGAAGCGGTGATTTTGTTTTTTCCGCTCCAGATCTCACATTTTTTTTTAGAAGTAGTGATTTTTTTTTTCCGCTCTTTTTTTTTTTGATTTTAATACAAGCACAGCGTGGTGTTTGTCAAATAGTATTTTTTTGGCTCCAGATCTCAAGTTGTTATTTGATTGTAATACAACCGTAGCGTGGTATTTGTTTTCCATAAAACAACACAAATCAGTGGTGTTTGTCAAATAGTGTGTTTTTCGCTCCAGATCTTAATTTTTTTTTGATTGCAATGCAACCATAGCGTGGTGTTTGTTTTTCCATAAAACAACACAAATAAGGATTTTTTTTCCTATACAGATCTCAAGTATATCAATTTTTAAAATTACCAAACATGTAATAATATATCAAATTTTAATAAATTTGACTTAGGGGTATTTTAGGAATTTGATGTTACATTACTGGTAATTTAGTTGTTATACCAAATACAGTAATCAATATTATTACAACATTGCATCAAACACAGTACTGACAATCTATCCAGTGGTAATTTATCTGGCAGGCAATCCACATTACCTTTCAGGTAATTCTATTTAAGTAAACGACTATCCTTAAGTGTATAAATTATGTTATTTAAAATATTTATTGATATACTTAAATATTATAAATAAGAATTTATTAAAATAAATAAAAAATATAAATATTTAGATATTATTAGAGAAAAAAAGATGGAAGGAAGTGTTAAAATAAAAAGGAGAATTAGTTTAGATTAGAGTCCATTCAATAAATTTATAGAGATAATTGGAATAAAATAAAATAGATTGATATAACTAAGGTTAATGGATTGGAATAAATCAAATTCAAATTGGGTTGGGTCAAAAAATATAAAATTCGAATCTAATCCAAAATTTAGACCGGATTCAATTTTTAGATCCGATCCAATCCACGGGTCTTTAAATATAAATCGGATTGGATCTAATTATATCGAGTTGCGGGTTACTCCGACTCATTCGTAACCTTAAAAATATATAACCGTGCTATAACCAAACAATTCGGCCACCTTTTGTTATATTATTGAAATAAATAACATAAAAGCATATAACAGGTATTATTTTTCATTATAACATATATTATATTAATATAAATAATGCTTGTTATTTTTTACTTATGCTTTCTTTTGAATAAACTAATACTATTTTTTATCTTAATACTATTAAAATAATTGTAATTTTAGTGATTATTTTTGCACTAAAATTTTAAAAAGTTATTGTTTGAAATGAATGATGGCCGCTATATCTATTGCAATACTCATGACAGCCTTGATGGGAGCCGTTAAATTGAGATACCACATTATTTAAAACCTTACTACTAGCTGATACTTAGTTGTTTTTTTTTCTAATTTTTTCCTTTTTATTATAAAAATTTTGAAAATCTTTCCTGCAGTTATAATTCAAGTGACTATGAATGCCTAATGCTTAAAATATTTATAAATCTTTGTTACATATAATAACAAAAATAAATTATTTATTAGCATCATAGTTTTATAACAGTTTATTATAATGCTAATGATGATCATTAGTTTCACTTGCATTGTTATCTGACTCAACAAGCTAGTAGTTATTAAATTATCATATTGATAAATTATTAGTGCAACAAATATTGAATGAATAAAAAAAAATATTCTCTATCCTTGATATCATCAACTATATAGAGCTAGCTCTATTTAAAGAGTCATGCTAAAAAAAATATATAAAAAAATATATGGGGAATACTATAGGAGAATATCAATATAATTATAATAGAAATCATAGAAGGATTGTAAGAGATAATCATGGAGATTATAGGAAGAGAATTATGGAGATTATATATTAACATTGAGAACATAGGCCAATTTGAGCTTGAAAATTAGACCTTGAAAATATTCTAGTGGATGTACTTTGATGAATATATCTATGGTTTGATCAATAAAAGTAATAGAGACAAATCAAACAAACCCTTGAAGGATATGCTGGTGAAAAAAATGGCAATTATTTTCAATACGTTTGGTGCATTCATAAAAAAATATTGTGAGTAATCGGAATAACACTTTAATTATCACAATGAAGAAAGGTGCTAGTGGAATAAGTGACCCCTCATATCCTCTAACAGTCCACGTAGTTAAAGGAGTTCCTATATAATATCTACAAGTGTTCAATATTTACCTCATTAATAGAGCTAGTAGTGACAATTTGCTTCTTGCTTCCTTAAATATAAAAAAAAAAAAAAAAAAATCTCCTACAAAGAAGCCGAAGTTAGTGGTAGATTGACAATCAATAAGATCATCTACCCAATTAGCACTGAGGTTTAAAATAATGTGCCCTTAACATGGTGAAAAAATACGTAATACCGTAGTATAGTGAGTAGCGTGAGGAGCTGAAAGAAACATATTAACAAGGTAAAAAGCATATGCTATATTAGGACAAGTAGCATTAAGAGAAACAAGACTCCCAACTAATTATTGGTACAGAGTAGCATCATTAAATGGTGTGGCATCAAAAGTAGTGAGCTTCATATTCTGCTCAAGAGAAGTAGGAGCTGTCTTTGTTATTAGTTAAGCCTGTGTGAGAAATAAGATCAGAAGTATACTTAGTCTAAAAAAGATAATAACTATTAAAGATGGAGGACACCTCAAGACCAAGACAATAACTAAGGGATTCAAGATCTTTCATCTCAAAGTGTTGACTAAAAAACTATTTGATGTTAAATATGCTAGTAAAATCAATTGCAGTAATTATCATATGATCCATATAGTAATAGAAAGATTATGCCCTATTTGAATGAATAGAGCAAAGGCATATAGCTAGCAATGAAATCAAATCGATTAACAATACAGCTGAAATTGGCAAACTAGGCTCATTGTACTTATTGTTGTACTTATTTAAGACCATGTAGAACTCAATATTGTCTGCATACCTTACGTGATAGATGATTATATCTTGGTGGAGATTGTATTTATACCTCTTTTACAAGATTGCCATTAAAAAGAACATTTTTTACATCCATTTAAAACAATCCCTACTTCCGAATAGAGAGCAATGGTTAACAGACTTTGTCCTGAAGTTAATCTAAGTGCCAAAGTCTCTTCATAGTCTATTTGATATTTTTGTGTGAAACTTTTGGCCATAAGATGATCTTTATAGTTCTCTACAGAATTATCTGGCCGAGTTTTGACTTTACAAACCTATTTGCATCAAATAGCAATCTTTCTAAGAAGTAGATTAACTAAATCTTACGTATGAGTTTTGTTCAAAGCTTAAAATTTCTTAACTATTACTTACTGTCAAACAAGATTAATATTAGCCTCACAATAAAATTGAGATTCATATAAAGAAACAATAATAAAAAAATAAATAAAAATCATGAAGACATATGGAGGGTTATTTTACCTGAGTGGATTAATGTAAAAAAAAAAGAAAAAATAAGTGACGTAATAATAGAAAAACCAAAAAAAGGAGAAGAACTAATTGTAGGTTTATATCATAAATGTGTCAAGAGAGTCTCAAATACATGGAGAAAGAGGGATAGGTACCAGAGCCATTAGGAAACAACTTTCTCTCTCTCTCTCTCTCTCATGCTGCCAATTGCATGGCCCATCTCTTCATGTGAAGCCAGACTTTTACTGTCTTTTCCATCAGACTCCACTCTTGCAAAAAGAATGGTCCTTGTTTTATGTGATTATTTTTATTTTTATTTTTATTTTATTTTGTTAAAGTACTCTTAAAAAGATTCCTTTTAGATTAAGTATAATTTTATATAATTTTCTTTTGATAGGAGTTCCGCCATTCATGCATAGGCTATCTTGCCAGCCAATTAGAGCCTGCTTTGAGGAGGTTGGTCTTTCAAAAGCGTATGCTGGAAAGGATTTATTTATCAAACATGTGAACCCATTTTGACAAAAATAAATTGCCAGCTAGTGCGAGGTTGAGATGCTCTCCTCTGTAGAATCACGAGGGAGAGGTAACAGTCAACGGACCATGATATTTCAGGCCGTAGGAATAAGATCCATCGGCTTTGATTAAATCTTGTCGCCAGCTATTCCCCGAATGCAATCCATTTTATGAACTGCTCTCAACTCTCCTTATATCCTGTTGCCAGCTGAGAGACGCTGCATAAATTTTGATCCGAGCCCATGCTTGATGCTTCCCAACCTCGGTTGAGATTTCATGGTGGCATGGTTTTAACGGGTAAAGCTTATCTTTTCTCTATGTATGTATCGGTAAAGTGGTTCTGAAATTCATATAAATCTAAAGATGTCAAATGAATCGATCCGATACAACTTGATTCATATAAAGCTTCTCAACTATCATGCAGTACTGGCACAGCCTACCAATGTTTGAAGGTTGGCACTATATGGCCCAGAGGCCCAACCTAAGATGGGTCGGACTGTTCCATGCCTAGCATGCGAATCGTGTCAGCCTGCAAGCTAATTCATACAGCGTTTCTAATTTTGCTTTAAAAAAAGTCATATATATATTTTTCTTTTTCTTTTTTTTTTTTGTGAGGAGGAGCAAATGGCTTGTTACAGTTGTATCATCTCATTTTTTCTCCATCTTCTAGTTTTTCAAGGAAAAGTCTTTAATTTTCTAATTTTCATCTTCGTCTTTTATCTGATATAGTCCGGACCCTAAGTTGTCGGGCCCGATGAACCAACCTGCCAAGAAAATTTTTATTTATTATTATTTTTATTCTTTTAAAATTAATTTTGAAGAAACCAAATAAAATAAAATAAATTAGATGCACTTATCTTTTTTGAGGACTTGTTATTGGTGCGATCTATCATAGTCATTCATCTCGTTTGGCCTTTAGAACAATGACGGATTGCATCGTCTTCCATCTTTAATCTTCTACAGTTTTACTTATTATCATTTGGAGGGGACTCTGCATCATTATTTTCCTGACCCTGTATTCTCTCTTCGACATTACACTAGTCCTTGAAGTATATTAGCATCTCCACTGTGCCAAGCTTCGATTAGCTCTTCCTCTCAATAAGTACCCATCCACCTGTACTGAAAGCAGACTCTGATGCTACTATGAACATCAAAGGAGTTAGTAGATCACAAACCATAATGGAGAGCACAAAAAATCTTGTACTCTCCATCAGGCAAAAATATCATAATTATATATTTCTCTCTGAGTTAGAAAGTTCATAATATTATTAGTTAAATAAATATTTAATTTAGTAGATAAAGATAATGAAATGGTGGTTCTTTGTTTTTTAAATAACAAAGATCAAACACCCACAGCATCTACAGTCGGTCATGAAATAGATGGCCTTTTACCTTTATTATATTTTTGAACATATAATATAACATTTTATTTAATAAACTTTTAATTTCTTCTTTAAATCTATTTAAATTTACTTTATAATTCATATTTTAAAAATTACATCTAATATTATTTATAAACCCTCTAATTTAACTCTAAAATCTATAACTAAAGCTAAATAATAAAAATATGAAATTTCTTCTCAATATTTATTAAATTTTATTTCCATCAATAAAATTATACTTTCAAAATTATTACTTCTCCTATATTCTAAAAATAATTAGTAATATTATATATTTGTTGCAAAACAAGAAAGAGAGGGAGGACAATAAGTACCAGATAAAATATTAGTAATTGCATAAAAATAGTATAAAAATTACATAATAACATTATAATTATACCAATGATATTCTAATAAAGGTTCACTAGGGAAGTGACTATTATAAAATATAATAATAATATCTTTATATTCAAAACATGATTATAGCATTAAATATATTGACTTTGATCTACCTTTTATATCTAATAAAAATTATTTATACTTTAATCCACTATATAAAGATTTAAATTCTTATTTTCTAACTCCTGACGATTGTATATATTTAATGGCATTCCTAACTTTACCTAATTCAATAACTTTTAGTCCACCTTGTATAATGCATATCTAATATGAAATAATTTTTTATCTAAGATGGAATAGAGATACGGTTTGAGTAATTCAACATCAACATTATTTTTAGATGCATTATCTAAATTAATTAAAAAAATTATCATGTATGTGATACTCATGTACCGTTTGCATGATATGGGCGTGAATGATGATAACAGTGCATAGGTGTTTAATTAATCTAAAACTAAGAATTCTTTTTTGTAATACCTAGTTGCAATCAATAAAATGAGAGGTAACACAAATATAAGATAATTCAACTACACTTGTCTAAATATTAGACATAAGTGCTATTCCACCATCAAAATTTTTGAAATATAAAATAATATTTTCTTTATAATCATAAAATTATTTAAAATAATCAGATTTAGCAATATTTTAAGAAAATTTTTTTATATGCAGGATTTAAAGCATTTTTTATATAACTTTCAAATCTTGAACTTTCGGCAAACATAAAAGGCATTTAACCATCTACAATAAATTTTGATAATTCTTTCCTATTTAATTCTTAAGGATAAGAAAATTTTTCTCTAACTCACCTTCCTAACTAATTTTAATTTGAGATTGGATGGTCTCAAGTGTTACACTCTCATATTTCTTTCGATGCCGGGCTAGATGACCATTCCCTTGGAAGTATCGTAGTTGTAATCCTTTCTTGCAGACTTTACAAACTGTATAAAGCCCTTTGCTAACGATATCCTTGATGTCAAAGTACAACCAGACTTCAGAGGTCCTGAGTTTAGCTCTGGACCTAACGGTCGTTGATGTGGCACCAGTAGCAGCACTGGTCTCAGGGATACTAAATTCAGTATATGACTGATGTGCCCCATACGCCACCGTGTTGACATTAAACTTGAACCCTTGGCCGTCCATTTGATGAGAGCTACTAGCACCAGACATTATTGATTGTAAAGAATAAAGAGTAAGAGTAGAGAGTAAAAAGAAATTAGGACAGCTAACTAAAAGGTAGGAAAAAATTAAGACAGCTTAGGAGAATTTGAAAGACTTGTAGAAAGATGAAAAGAGCTTATAAGAACTTATAAGAGTTTAAGAGAGCTTCAGAAAAGGCTTAGAGAGCTAGCAGTTTGGTATGAGGTAAAAGAAAAGGGTTAAAATTTATTTATAGATGTTGAAGGGCTTCCAAATGATCCAAATAACTATAAAAACTAGCCGTTTATGGCCGTTAGGAAGGGTAAATAGGTTTTCTTAATCAAAACATCAAAATAACCTTAAAAACTAGCCATTTTTGACTGTTACAGAGGATATTTTGAGAATTGGATATAAATGCCCTCCTCAAATATCCCTTTTTGGTTGTTGGGAGAGGGTGTTTTCATCCTTTTTTGGCTTGTGCTAGGCCCGATAGCCTGGTGTGCCTAATGGGCTGGCTCGTTAGTGTGCGACGGGCCCATTAACGGGTCATGGGCCTTAGGGGGCGACCGAGCATGACCCGTTAAGTAGGTCGTGTTGTGCCGGGCCTGGATTTGGTCATCTTCCCTATCCTTAGATCCAAATGGATCTCAGAGCCACCTCGCTTTTTTCACTTTTTTCATCTTTGAAATCTGAAAACTATATGGATTAAAAGATAGGGAAAATGATCATATCTATTCTTGACTATATTCGAATGTAGTCAAATTTATCTCGTATATATATATATATATATATATATATATATATGCATGCATGCATGCAAGTATGTATGTGTAAATTAAGATCAAGCTTATTTGAACTAAATGATGATGATGATGTGGTTAGAGATAGATCAAATTATGACAAGACAATGCAGGTCTCATATCAATATCAATATCAATAATTTGAGCTATTATATATAAATTATGATATTCAAATTATTTGTATAAAATATTCGAATTACTTGTATGCAAAGAAAAACCATACTTCTAACCCATGCATTATATGATCAAACAAAAAAAATTAAATAATACAAAATATTATATTTTTTGGATCACTTAATATATAGTCTAGGAATATATAAATTATATAATATTTGATGACTAAATAATTTAAAAATAATAGATAATAGATCATCGATGCTAAATCTCATCATTTAATCATATTTTAACGAAATTTAAGTAGAGATTTTCTCAATAATTCGAGCCGTAGTTCAACCAACAACCCTTTTCACTGGTGATCAACGAAAGCCCAAGCCTACAAAGTATTTTTATGTTATTTTATCAAATAAACTGGCATCCAAAGCTTTAGGAAGATATTAAAATCTATTGTCAGAACCTTAATAGGGCAAGGCATATACGAGCCAGCTGAATTATTCTCTAATCACCCTCATCCCAAAAAGAAAAGTGGAGTGACAACAAGCGAAGGTTGATAGATCCAAATAACATTTAATTTTTTTGCCAATAGACTGAAGCATTCCATGGGATCACTAATTGATGAAGTGCAAGTTACCTTCGCTCAGGGATGCTCCATCCCTGATGGGTATTGATGTGGATGGATCTGATCTGAAGGTCAGAAATATGTCTCAACGGCAGACAAAGACTATTGATTGGATTTGGAAGGGGTGCCGTTCAAATTAGGGGGGGGGGAGGATCGAATGGTATCTTTTCTTAAGCAAAGGTTCAGTGGCTGTCGTTGAATGGTCCAAGAGGGAAAGCCATGTGATGGTGGTGGAGAAGAGACTCACGAAGAAAAAGCCTTTGAAGGGATCCCTTTCCCTTTGCTTGCTTGTCTTTGTCACGCAAGTGTTTAGAAAAAGTCTGAAGTAAAGTTGTGACATCAAATCTCACCCCCTTGGTTGAAGGTAATTGCTTGTTTGTAACATGCCATTGACTTTTTGTTACTTCCACAAGCCGATGGTAACTTGGATTTGTCATCTTAAACTCATTCTTTATGCTTGGGAATTGTGGTCTAGCTTTAAGATTAATTATGACAAAAGTTTTTGATTTGAAGGTTGATGCTCACATGGGTAAATAAAGGTAGCATAGGTAGTGTTTATTTTTTTATCTTCTTTTTTTCTCTTATAAATTTTTTTCTTATTTTTCTTTGGTGTCCTATTAGTAAACCTTGAACGAATGAATTTTAATTATTTACTTTATCTAATGTGACAAATGAATTATCTATTTTTTATATTTTTGCTTATATAATTACATTAAAAAAATGAAAGCATATTCACAAAATATGATGGAAATTATTTTTCATATAAAATTATCTCCTACCAAATATAAAAATATTGTTAAAGCTATTTTTTATGTAAATTTTTCGTCAATCAAAAATGATAAAAACTATTTTCTCTTGTAATTTTTTTCAAAAAAAGTGCATCATAGAAAAAAAATTTTAAAAAAATATCTTTTACAAAAATAACAAACAAGCACTAATTGTAAGCTCGGATCTTTAGTAGTCATACCTTGGAGTACTTGAACTATGGTTGCAACAAATAAATTGCTACGTGACTTTTTTAAGGGAAAATATATGATCTTTTAGAGAAATATAGTTCTATTTACTGCTTAATGACTTATTTAAATTCTTTGGTACATCATTAGGTGCTCTTACATGAATCATATGGCATCTGAGGTAAAGTAATGGGCCTCATATATCAATGTTGTTTCATACATAGATTTTAGTAGTTAAATTATGTCCATGATCACCTTAAAGAATATAATAACAGTAGCAACTGATATAAGACTAAATACGTGGTATTTTTAACTCTAACAACCTTATTGAGCTTGTCCAAATCTTAATGAAATTTAATCATAAATACTATAATTAGCTTTTGTTCAGTCTTAATGAATCCATGTTTTAGTGTCCATTGATTTCATATGAATCATGAACTAGATCCACTTAGATATCATTTGTATTTTATTTAAAAATACTAGTTAAAAGATATTATTTGAGTTCCTTGATCCCAAAACCTTCCTTGGACACCATTGATGTAAAGTTAAATGCAAACAAATATGGATCTTCACACAAAAATGATGACAAGGATAAGAAGAATTGTTGACCATTTTGTCTTATTTAAACCCTATATTAGGATAAGTTTTAGGAGCGAGTTGCCAAACTTTAGATCTCACCCAATAAGATTAGTCGGAAGTTATTACCTGGATTCCTTATCTTAAGCATACCGAAGATCTTTTTCATACACAACCCACATAAATTAAACACATGCCAACACAATCACCACAAAGTGTTTGCGTAACACTCATAAGCATCTATAATTCATGAATGTAATCCAAATTGCTTGCCATAAATCTTAACCAAAAGGCAATACTAATTTGTATTGGATGGATTATGGATTAAACTATGACCCATGGGTTTGAGAAAAATCTACTATCTTCTCTCAACTTGACATCAAACTTCTATGATGCCATGTTGCATTCTTGACCATGGCAACTTTGGGCAGGGAAGGCCAGGAACTTTGATCACACCCAGAAAAAACCATCCTCTTATTTACCATGTATTTTAATTTAAACTCACCCAATTGAAGAGGAGCATTCTAAAGCATGACTGCAGAGTCTTAAATAAGAAGAATAGAAGGCAACATTTGATGTACCAAACTTGATTTAATTTTGAAGTACAACAGTGAAGCCAAAGAAGCAAATTGCAGAACAATATCCAAAAAATAAAGAAATCCATGGTCAGACACTAGAGCAAAACTTAAAGAAGCTTGATTCTTTTTGTGATATGGCGATTGCAGATGGGGCATGGTTGAAGGCTCAATCCACATCCATTGCATGTCTGCAAGAAAATATAGGTGGAATAAAAATAAGAAAACTATATTTCAAATGTTACAGCAAATAATTGCCTAGAACCTAGAAAAAGGTTAGGATCTTTTAGATGATTATTGCCTTAAATTCTTGTACACATGACAATATTGGAGAAAGTAAGAAGAGAGAAAAATGTGGAAATGTCTAAACTCACCTGGTGACCACAAACAAAGGCCATGCCTTTGGGGTTCATCATGCACACTGAGCAGATCTACCCACAATCATGAATAATAATTGGTCAATTATATGTTACGGAATCAATCCAGAGTTCCAGATAAAAGGATGGCACACACACACACAGAGAGAGAGAGAGAGAGAGGTCTATTTGCAACTTTAATTTATTTTATAAAATTATTGATTCTATATTTTCAACATAAAGATCGAGTTCTAGTGAGAAGAGAAAAAGAGAGCAAAAAAGAAACTCAGAAAATGAATTTTCCAAGAAGTAGTTGGACACCTTAAAATCAACAAAAGATAATAACAAGGTGCAGTAAGTCATACTGAATCATGCTACAAAATTCTGAGTTGTGATTTATGCAGGCTAAAGTGTCAAATGGATATATATATATATATATATATATATCAATGACACAACAGAGAAGAAAAGTGGTAGGTTGTTCACACAGTGTACCTGACCATAGAAAGGAGCACTTCCAGCAGGTGGAGTTGGTGCAGGTATAGAATTATATCGAGAATGAAGTAGCACGCTCTGCTGGAAACTAGTTGATCTGAAACCATTAGAGCCAGAAAAGGCTGTAGCATAACTTCGATAGGGTGGAGGAAGAGGGATCCTCTTAGGAGATATTGCAGCCCTGTCACTGCTTAAGCATAAAAAGGGGACAGTAGTTAACATATGACCCAGAATAAGTTCAAATTGAATACCATAAAATTAGCACAGATTTTATGCTTGGCATCCATACCCTAGAAGGCCAAGACTTAGTATTGCTGTATACTGTGATGGTATTTCCATTAGAGCTGCCAGAGCAAACTCAGACTCCTTTTTGGATTGGGGCATGTTCTTTGACATTATCTCTGTCAAATTTACAAACTGGAAAGCAACACAGTTTAGCTCAATTAAAGGTAATTGCGGACAAGATTACAGAGTTGATAAAATTTCTATATAGATGGAAATAAAATGTATAATATATTATTTGCCTGCAAATTGTCAAAGGATCGTTCAGGAATGGAATCATCGAATTTCTTCATCATATCCCAAGGACCATCTCCAACACCAACTACAATTATAGACAGAGGGAATTCACTGCCACACAAACAGCATGGTAAGGCTTCTTGAAATAAAAAAAATGCATGGCAAGGAGGCATCTAAGGGCAAACATATACACACATAATTTTCCTTTTCTCATACAATAGTTATCAATATCAGCTATCAGTATCCCAAACAGTGCGAGGTGCTTGGGATTAGATTTTTCATAAAGATAGAAATTTATTTTCACAAGACATGAAAAATCTGATAGGTTTTTCCCTAGAAATATCAATAGAAGAAAATGTTATAGATTTTCATTACCTAGCTTTTACAATAGTCTCAACAGTCTTCTGTTCTTGGTAGCTTAACTGGTCAGATCCACCGTTTTTACTTTCTGCAACCTGTGGAATCAAATAATTTAGAAGAGGAAAAGCTTAAAACAAAGAAAAAGAAATAGAAATTGGAATGCCCCAATTATAAGCAGTGTAAATGTATGTTCAAACATATATAAATACATGCATGAATTTGGTTTGCTGAAATTCAAATATTGGGTTCCAAAATGAAGACTTATGAATTGAATGTCATCTACAACATCCAAATTTGCTATGAAACAAAAATCATCTCTTATTGAAAATCGATGCCTATGCATCAAAGTGATCCACAAATCATTAGTTTGTATGCTTAACTGGCAAGACTAAGTATCTTCACTTTTTGTAACTTGCCCAAATCTTTTAAACTTAAAGCTTTACAAAAATTGAAACGAAACTGGATTTCCCCAATTATAAGTAGCCAATTTATGCATACATGCATCCCTTCGTACATACATGCACCTGAAGTGGAAACTACAATGTTGAATCTGATCCACAAAAATTATATATGATGGAGACCCATTGCCTGTCCATCGAGTGATCACCAAGATAACAACTTACATGGCATGATGGAATGTGTTGATTTGATTTATGGGTTAAGGGGAGCGAAACAGTTGGATTTAGTTCTGTGAATATTTTCAGATGTCTAGATAGGTACCACAGTTTAAAGTCCCAATTCATATAGCCTAAAATGCACTCTACTATCTCTGTTTGCATTGTACATTTTAAGCAACCAAAAAAAGAGAGGGAGAGAGAGAAAAAGAAGAAGATGCACAGTGAAAGGATCTCTAAAATATATAAATTTTAGTTTATGAGTCATTTTGAGACATCACATATGCCATTCTTGACTGAATGCATGATGATTGAGTGGATTGGTCAGAGTGAGAGATGAAGTTTGGATGGAAGAATGAAGTAGGGACATATGAGGCATTTCTTATATGATAAGGGACAAAACATTATAGAAAGCAAAAATCTAAAAAACATGATGAAAATGAGAAAGATGAAGGTCCAGCTTTTCATAAAGGTAAGAAATAATTGTCTTAAAGCAGAATAGCATATGAAGGTCTTACTAGGAGATCCCATCAACAATCCTCACCCTCAAACATGGGCACCAAGAGTACCCACAATATTCCCTATATGTTGGGGCTTCAAGTGAATTCCTCATTCATCCCACTGATAAACCACTAATTTTACTCAGATCTGAGTTTCCTCCCAGCTTTCCATTTTTAATATCCTTATGCCCACCATGCCATGGTTTTAATCACTGGGATAAAAGCTAGCAGTCCAGACGAGGATGCATACATTCAGATTTCTGTTAATTCTTAATTTACAATCAGTCTGATGCGTAAGGCAAAGGTTTAAGACCTGTTATGTGGAAGTTAAAATCTCTCAAGGTTGGCCGAAGATCAGGATGCAATTCATGTCACCATTAGAAGGAAGAAATTATGAATCCAACAATCTAGATGTAGAAGAACATAACAGGGACATGCCTCCCAAAAAGGAATAGACAACCTTAAAATAATGAGGAGAAAGCCGACTTATGGTAGTATTCTAATATTTTTTTCAAATGCAACATGTTCCCCAAGGGCAAAGCAGAAATATCATCAACTAAGTGGAAATCTATGTAGCACATTCATCGTTGGCACTTAATGCAGATCATATAACCACTATGGGCAAGGAATGATCGTGGAGGGTGGATATCCTTTCTGTTACATGGAAACATTTAAATTTAATAAAACAATTTTATTTTTAGAGTTTTGTATTCAGATACTGATAATTAGAAAGGTTATTACATATTTTACAGAAAAAAAAAAGAGATTAATGCATAAAGGGCAATTCTTGAGGATATC
The DNA here is from genome assembly GCA_017589505.3 of Metroxylon sagu. Taxonomy (NCBI): domain Eukaryota; kingdom Viridiplantae; phylum Streptophyta; class Magnoliopsida; order Arecales; family Arecaceae; genus Metroxylon; species Metroxylon sagu. The sequence goes on along the minus strand of JACVBY030000603.1, from coordinate 1,653,469 downwards.
GAATATGAATGTCCCAAAAGAATCATGGATCCCAACAATCTTATATTTTTGATTCATCATAAATATTTACCAAAATTTAACTATGTTTGAGTAGATAAGTTCAGATTTCAGGAATTTTGGTTGTTCTAATTTTTAAGTGAAAAAGTGATTCTATTTTTTCCCGTGATAATGTAACATATCATAAAAAAGGAAATTTTCTAAAATACTAACCTATGGGATATGGGCTAAATCATGCACCTAAAGGCATCATCATGCAAAGTATTTACAATAAATCATAACATATATATTATGATTTATTTCTGGAATTTGTATATATAAATTGTTATCTCAATTTTCCCATAATAATCTTAGTAAGATTCAATCAAATCATATGAAACATAACAAGATCTTCCTTGTATACATGTTGGAATGAATAATGGTAAAGAATGAAAATATACATCTTAATAATACCTACAGAAAACTATTCCTTCAGATTATGAGATTTTACGATATATAAGCAAGATCATGTTGGTTTCTTTCTGAATTTAACCAATAGCATAAAGAAAATTGCTACTTGTATGCACGTGATAATGTAACATAACATATATATTATGATTGTTCTAATTTTTAAGTGAAAAATGTAACATACATAATATGTAACATAACATATATATGTAACATACATATATATTATAATGTAACATAACATATATATGTAACATAACATATATATAAGAAAACTGCTACTTGTTCTAATTTTTAAGTGAAAAAGTGATTCTATTTTTTCCCATGATAATGTAACATATCATAAAAAAAGGAAATTTTCTAAAATACTAACCTATGGGATATGGGCTAAATCATGCACCTAAAGGCATCATCATGCAAAGTATTTACAATAAATCATAACATATATATTATGATTAATTTCTGGAATTTGTATATATAAATTGTTATCTCAATTTTCCCATAATAATCTTAGTAAGATTCAGTCAAATCATATGGAACATAACAACATCTTCCTTGTATACATGTTGGAATGAATAATGGTAAAGAATGAAAATATACATCTTAATAATACCTACAGAAAACTATTCCTTCAGATTATGAGATTTCACGATATATAAGCAAGATTGTGTTGGTTTCTTTCTGAATTTAACCAATAGCATAAAGAAAACTGCTACTTGTATGCACCCCCCCCCCAACAGTAATTATCACCTCATAAGAAATTTCCCCTCATCCCAAAAAATTTCCTCAAAAGAATTTCCAAGACATGAAAACTGACCCCAAAAATATATATTTAAAATACATAAAAGTGACAAAGGCACCCAAGAAATGATTCTCATGATTTACTATAACCCCCACAATCAATTATAGCAACCAATTTCTAACAACTTTGCTGAAAACATTGGAACAAGCTGAAAGTATATCAAAATTGATGAATTTCATCCAAAATGAACCAAGATAACTAAAGCCATTGATGTTCAGTCAAGATGTTCTAGTTTCAGACAAAATTTCAATTTTGCATCAATTTTTTTTTTCAACTTTTATTAACTTCAATATGAAAACCTGTCAAGTCTGTAATGTTCTTGTAGAAGTTCTTGTGTTCGGTTGTTTTAATTCTCCTTAATATATTAGCAATGTAGTTGACTCTTAATACTTTTCATGAGTCAATATTACATTAAGCTTTGAAATTATAAACGGCCATATCATCAAATGCACATCCATTCTATCTTTGCTTCCTGCACCCTTCTAATTGGTTTTTCATGCATCTTTGTTGATAGACTTTCTGCATATCAGCCTCCTAATAGATTGAAGTAGTTTATAATACATCAAATTTTATTTGAAATTACTTATAATCCACATATAGAAACTGAAATAAATGCAAAAGAACATCGCTTTCGGCACAAAAATTTCTAATAAAGTAGATGATGTTTGGACCAAAGTTTATACCTGCCCGTCAGCAATTATCAACAAAATATGGTACAGCCAACCTCTCTCTTCCACAATGTTCATAGCCATTTCTATTACTGGAGCAAAAGATGTTGGTCCTGCACAGAATAAGCTCAACGGTCATTAGTTTACAAAAGGTCAATAACAGCATAAAGCATTTATATAGTAATGGAGCAAATAGCAAGCTACCAGAAAATTGCAAATGTGGGACAATTTGTTGGTATCGTGACAAAGCTTCTTGAAAACCATTACATGGCCTTCTGTCTGGATAGAAACTAAAGACATCTTGATCATGTGTTGATGCTGTCAATGAATAGAAATTCATAACATGAACCAGGGAGGCAAAATTAGAAGCATATCCTTGAAAAGTACACAGAGGACATAATAATTACTATCTCCAAATCCAAAGCATGGAATCAAGCTATCCTCATCAAATGGTGCTAAGGTTTCTCCAATAATACTGATTGCTTGTTCATAGGGATTCGGAGAAGCACCAGTGTCATGCAAACAGCAGCCATTGAATGAATATTTACCTGCTTACAGATTAGATCAGAGTTGTACAATAATCAAATGAGACAACTTTCAAATTATGGATGATTACCAGTCCATTCATTGCTTTTTGTGAAATCAATACCGACAATGAGATTTGAAGACTCAAGCCCAGCTCGTTGAAGAGCCTCAGTGACCTAGAGAAATTAAATCCCATTAATCTAAAGGCTAAAATGTTGGAGTTTCGAATAGAATTAGACCAATCATATCCCCCAGATCAGACTATATTTACTTTCCATCATGTGCACAGCATCATCAAAGGTTTGATCAGGAATCAGAGGCTTCGACAGACTTTTCAATGCGAGCTACAAAAATTATCTATTACTGTGTTCATAGGTATGTTCAATTTATACGGCCTCCCATGAAGTTTGGCACCCTTGCTCTATCGTTGCCATCAACTTTAGATTCACCTTGTCCATAGATAAGAAACATAAGGACCACGAGCCATCGATATTACCATGTGAAAAAATATCAATTTATAGTTCTTCATCGATAATATTTTGTATAAAATTCTTATTGGTGACTACATATTGTAATATTAATGTAAATAAAATATGTTCATTTTTTATAGTAATTAGACAATCACATATACCATGCAATTAATTGTTTGAAACTCTACGAATGTGAAGCACATGAAATGGTGGAAAAAGAAAACAGTAAAATAAAAACAGAGATGAATTTAGAATTCAACAAAATATCAAACATATAAGATAAATACTAACTAACAAGGTTAATTTTAAATTTGTTATCATAAAACAGGATTGAAAGAAGGGCATAAGATTTCTCTTCTTCTTCTTCTTCTTCTTCTTCTTCTTCTTCTTCTTCTTCTTCTTCTTCTTCTTGCCAAAGGAGCTTAATAACCTTGACTAGTGATTTAAAACAACCACAAGGAAAAAAAGAAAGAAAAGTGAATACAAAGGCATAAAGATTCCACAAAAAACCAAGCAAATCATTTTTCAATCCCAGTCGAGAATTTTCTTTCCTATGCAAAATTGCCAAAAATGCAGAACAGCATGACAAAGATGCTAAAGATTCTTATAGAAGAAGCATCCAAAGTTTCCTATGAAGTTTAGGCACAATCAACAGTACAGCATACCTCCTTCAAGTTGCCATAGTTATCGCCTATTCTTGAATATTTTGAATGCATCCTATCATCACAGTTAAGATCGGACAAGTAGTTACGGCCATGAAAAGAAGGGGACCTACGGATCCATTTGTTAATATCTCTCGAGCTCGCCCCTCCCATCACTTCCCAAGATGGTAGTTCCCCACAAAACTGGGCATAGAAGTCGATTACAAGACACCAAGCTCTAAGAGCCACAAATATAATCTACAAAACTTAGTAAGGAAGGAAGGTGAACCTTCCGAGTAACTGCAACAGCCAGTGAACGAACTCACACACCATCAGCTTGCTGGAAATTTCGGTTTACGGAGTGTTCAATTGGAGTTTTTTCTCCCCTTTCTTCCACTGGATTTAAACCATTGGTGCATGACCCTACGCATTTTATTTAATTTAATTTAAAAAGAAGAGGAAGAAGTTTAGAAGAAGTTGCTGGTGGTGGGTTGAAATCTCCTCCTCTATTATTTAAAAAAAAATAATAATCCGAAGAAAGAGACAGCAGTTCCTTCCTCTTGCTTCGATTCATTCAACCTCGCCATCCCTAATTAAGAGGGTCGAAAACGACCGCCGGCGCGCCAGCGGATAGAACGCGGGGCTCACGCGTAGAATCTTTTGGACGAAGCTTCCATGAAACCGTTGATCTCTGCAGTTACGTTGAGCGGACAAGGAGGCTTTAAAAAATATCCATGGATTATCTTTTCACCTCTTTTTAGTGCCCATGGATTTTCTGATGGATTTACGTATTATTCAAAGAAACATTTATGATCTAAAAACACTAGCTTATGTTACGTTCCTAATAATCTTACTTTTTTTTAAGAATTATTTATTGGAATAATTGGCTTTTTTATAAATACCAGATCTTTAGTGTCAACTGAATTATTACAGACCACCACCTTTGTGAGTTGCGACAGCGGACACACGAGGCCCATGCATGAAGGCATTATAGGTTTAATCACGAGCACCGAAGGCTTGGACGTGTGGAAGGTCTTAAACAAGTTCTACCGATTGAAATGCTTAAATTTTGAGGCTAAGACAAACATTTGGTATTTCATGTTCACTCAATCTAGATAAAAAAATTAAAGGCAACCATCTTGAAGGTATTTGTGTGGATTGCAAAGTATTAGAAATATTAAAAATTTAAAATCTTAAGAGATTGAGTGAAAATGATCTAGTTTGCAGCTTTTGTCAAAGCTGCAGCAGCCTACACGCAACCATGAAACAAGTCATAAAACACTAACAAAGAAGACAGTACTTTCAGAACCCTACTGCTAAGAGACAATAAAGCAGGAAAAATTGTTGAAATAAAATACCATCAGAATTAAAACTTCAGATTCAATTGGACAAAACGACACGCAGGAAAACGGCGGAAAAATTTTAATATCATATACGTACAATGTATGCAGGGTGGCATGCTAATCAGTGCATGAAGAGAAACAACAGTTAGTCGAACAGTAGAAATGTACTAATGGTGCCTGAGGATAAAAACTTGATCACCATCCGGAGCCCTGCTTGAAATTTTTACTAGTTTAAATGAACAGTCTCTTTATTGCGACAAGATGCACAGGCATCGCATAACTGGGAAATCCTGTCACTAGACAAACAATGTGCAAAGAATGGGAAGGCTATTACTTCATAATTAAACAATTACAAGAATCACTCTTTTTTTCCTTTTTTTGCTTTTTCTTCTGGATACAGGAGTAGTATCAAACCTATATAAGCGGTTCAAAGAGTTCCATTTCATTACCATGTTGGTGTGTATACAATGGCCAGCAAACATATCCATGAATGTTGCTGTTCCTTGAGTCATCCTGATTGCCAGACTCTTGGAGCTGCTGAGTTAGCTCCTGCAACCTCTCCCACAGCCTTGCAGACCTCATATCTGCCAGCCTAATGATTTTGCAGCTGCATCTCTCGCAGCCATTGTTGCAGCTACAGTCTCTTCTCCAAACTCGAACTTATTATCAGACTCTAACAACAACTACTTTGCCTCGTCTAGTTCTTTCCGGAGAGCTGATAGCTGCATGTTCCGATAAAATGTTTAAAGAAATAAGAGATTAGTAACAGCATACAGTGATGATGACAAATATTGAAGTGTAAAAGTGGTAGCTTAATGAACATTTCAATACAACTAGGGAAATGACATAGTAACGTAAGAGAAATCATAGCCATTTTGCCTGGTTAAAATTTCTCAGTCAATGCACCAGTAAGTTCCTTAACCAGGTAGCTTCCATCCCAACAAAAAAGGTGAGATATAGTTAACCCAGTGTTCCCCATCCTCACACTTTTTCACCTCTTTCCTCAGTTTATCCCACAAACCCCCAAAATTCAACCAAGCAGGGAATTTTACTAACACATGAACAAATGAATAAGTGAGGAACCAAGGGTTACCTAAAGTTAAAGATAACTACACCCTGGTTAGCTGTCCTGCATCCAAAACAACCTTAGGAGGCAAGATCCAGAAAAAGAAAACTCCACTTGTTTGAATGAGACGAATAAGCACAATCACATGACAAAATAAAGGCTACTGCCTTTTTAATAAAGGAAATCTTTAACACAGAAAGATAAGTAGAAAAGGAATAATCACAAAATCCAGATCCCTATAAACCCCATGTATAGAGACACTTAAAACTTCAATTCAAATGCTAACGACCTTACTTCCTAACCCAACCTATATCCACTAGACATTGTTCAAAGCACAACTTCAATACCAACTATGGAAGTGGCATCAAAATATTAAATTTGGGAATGAAAAAAAGTAAAACACCTAAATTACTTTTGGTACAACTCAAATTAGAAATGAAAATTCAACTTTTTCAAAAAAATTGCAGCGTATGGAGCATGAAGCTATAGAAGTGAGCAGATGATAATTAAGCTAGAAAGTTGTTGAAATTTCTTTCTCATTCTGCTTCTTTGTCAAACAACACATCATTATCATAGGACTAAAATATATGATATTGTTATAGGAGCAAGTATGAAGAATTCCCATGAGATAATATGGATAAGGTACAATTCCTATCCATGTTTAGGGAATCATCTGTTGGAATTCGTTGGATATATCTAGTTCCACCAATTACATCCTTGTACATAAGCTTCATTAAAATCTAAACTGGCATATACCACGAAATTGGTGGATCCAAAACTGTTAACAAAATAGAAGTAAACTAAACTTAGAAAGCAAAGTGTTCAAGTTTTTAAGCATAATAGGTCATATTTTGAATTTGCGCTTCCAAGTCAAGCTGTTGTGTTCTCTTAAGCCTAAGGTGATTATGTATTTACAAATGATATTATGATTACTCATATGATAGCTATTTAATGAAAAAAAAAGCTTGTGTCAAATACTGAATTCATATAAAAATATGCTTCAATTTGGAACCCAAGCATATTCCATAAATAATATATAATCTGCTTTAGTTAGCATACCTGTGTGAGAAATCCCTGCTCAACTGCTCTGCCAGCTGCAGCTTTCCATCTTGCAATTTCTTCCTCTGTTGTTGTGTTGTCTAACATGAGACCTTCAACATTCAAAAGAAAATACAAAATTTATTGCTATTCGTTAACAGCAAGGCATGCTGAACCATATCGAACTATCCGGTACAGAGTGTACCAAACCATACCGGTGCACAATTGGTACGGTTCAGCATTTTGAAATGGTACAGGGCTGGTACCATTTCGAACCATCCTATATAGCTCAGAACCACTCTTTACTAACCTTATACTGATGTCATACCATATCGAACCATTCTGTATCATGCCAATCCGTCCAATTCAGCTCGATATGGGGCAGTTTATGGTTGAAACTTTTTAGTTCATCTAACTAGTATGTTGTTGGTTGATTGATACGCCGTTGGTTCGATACGATATGCTCCGTATGGAACCATACCAGTCCCATACCGAAACAGTATCGATTTTTGGTACAGTGAACCTTGGATAACACCATGCAAATTGGAATGATTCTTGTAAAAAATGGCTTTAACATTGCACAAAATATGCATGAAGAGTGAAAATAATTTACACTTTCATTGCCGCTCGTTCCTTCTCCTCAAGTTCCCCTTTATGATGCTTCTGCTGGTTAATCTCTTTTGCTGGAGCATCCAAATGAGCTTTAAGTAATCTGGACTCTGTCCTTAATCCAGAAAATTGCATGCATAAAGAGGAAGGCAACTTAGCACAGAACTCAAAATACAGAGTAACAAATAGCAGTATGATTGCCAACATGTAGTGTTCTGGTTAATATTTAGATTCAGAAAATGCATCCCCTCAATTTCCATTTCATTTTACAAAGTAGACTGACACATCATTGGCAACGGACTAACAACTTTCATAGAAATAAATTTCTATTTTATGGTGAGCAGAAATGCTAAAACCATATTGACAACTTCTTAAGGAGAGAAAAGAAAAAAAAAAAAAAAAAAAGCTGTCAACCGTGGTAAGAATTAACAGCTAGGATGAAATTAAAAGGACCAATCAACATTGCTGTCCCAAACAAACCCTGGATACCAACCAGTCAGCTGGTTGATTTCATTCATGAAATATGCATCGTACCGCAAAAAAAGTGCGGGAATCCATGGTAGACGCTATGTTGAGACACATTGCATGAGAGATGTTATGGCCATCTTGTGGCCTGTGAATCCATTTGACAACTGTCATTGAGTTGTCTTCCAAGGAAATATGGTAGTATTAAAGTTATTGAGGATGTTAGAAGACATTCAGATGCTGCCTGTATGTCAGCACCTGGTACAGAACAAGGATTCAATTATCAAGCTCCATCATGAAATAATCAGCTCAAGTGGTCATGGAGAAGCAAGCCAGATCCAGCAATAGATTTATGCTCATTGGAACACCATTAAAATTAACCTTAATGAACCTGTGCATGGGCAAAGCCTGGAGAAGATGATGGAATGAGAGGAGGAAGAGACATAAGGGCTAGTATTTCCCCATGAGACACAGGCAATGAATTGGAAGATTTGCAACAGATACATGGCTGATGGCTCAATCAAATTGCAAGCCTAGTGAGATGTTTAAATAACTTCAAAGCTGTAAAACCCTAGGTAATTCAGTGCCTATTGTTTTCATAATATAAGTCAATTCTCATAATTTCACAATATTCCATTTTGGGCCTCAATTAGAAGAATGAAAAATTTCAAAACAGTAGCAGTTGCAGCATGAAATGAGTATATAGATTAGCATTTGATAGATTCGGTAGGCATACTTAGTTCAGGAATTTTATGTCGATTGTTTTGACAAAATTGTGAAGGCACTATTTTTCCATTTTATTGTTATTTTTAATCAGTTTTCTTATAACCTATTTCCCATAAATACAAGCCATTCCTTCACAAATCATAGCCTTCATGCAACCATTCACCTAAGAATTAAACAATAAAATAAAGAAATAAACAAACAAGAATCTTCAAAGCTGCTTTTGGGACTTTTTTATATCAAAATCATGATTCCTACCTCGTTCTTGATAGGGAAAAAAACAGATTAAATTTCAGGGGTGAGATATTTTAGAATGTCTTTGGTTGTTGAAGAGAGAAATTTGGAAATAAAAAAAAAATGGAAAATCAATATGGGGCCTGCTTGAAATTTTTATTTTTTTTGTTTTCGTTTTGGTTTTCCTCAAAAGTACATGAAATACTGATAGGAGATTGATGTTGGAGATTGCATATGTGCAGAACTTCTGCCAGTCTTTGCTGTTATTTCACTTTTTTTTTGAAAGCAGTAAATTTTGTTCCTAAAAACTCTAAAGATTTTACAAATAATTTAAAAAAGAAAGAGGCTTCATCTCACATACTAGTTTAGTCTGGTTTAACTTTCCTCTTGGATTTTTTTAAAACACAAACAGAAAACAAACGCAATTAAGGGTGTGCGCAGGCCAGGTTGGGTAGGTTTAGAGATATATTTGGAATCAAACCGATTTGAGTCAGTTTCTTAAAACTGAAATCAAAACAAACCGATTGTTTAGTAAACTAAACCGAACCAAACCAAGAAATTCAGTTTGAATTCGGTTCAGTTTACCGATTTACCTATACCTGCTTTAAATGACCATGCAATTGGTTTTCATGATAAACTTTCTATGATCAAATGGCATGCCAGTTCTTCATAATGAAAGAAAGCATAGCTCTAACACAGCCCATTTATTCACACATATTTATAGCACCTTAATTTTAACTATGATACAAATAAAAGTCCATAATATATATATATATATATAAGGTTTAGTTCAATTTATATCGGTTTTTTAGAAACCCAAACCGTAATTGAACCAATTTCTTTGGTTTTAGAAATTTTAAACCAAAACCAAACTGAAAGACCAAAAAAAAAAAAATCGATTCAAACTGAACTGAAATCACGGTTTAGATCAGTTTTATGGTTTAATCAGTTTTCTTGCACACCCCTATATGCAATTCCAGATGGACCCTTAAATTTCATGATTTCAAGACTTTTATGAATTTTCACTTACAACCAGACAACAACTTTTAAAAAATTATAAATTCATGCAACATAGGAGGGGAGGAGGAGGAGAGAGGGGATAATCATTTACGTCCTAAAATATGTCTAAGCAAGAGAAGATGCATACAATTTGAGCTTAAAAAGAAAGGACTTTGTATTGTTAGGTTCTCAAGTCAATTGTCTTGTTGATTTAAGGGATTTCTAATCCCCTTTTCATCAGTGATTGTTAACCCAAAAAATTTGGAAGTTCCATTCAGTTAAGCATGCTATTGGAGGCTATGACAGAATACAAAGAGGAAGAAATCATGTTATCAAATCCTTGAAATATGTTTTCCATAGGCGGTTGTATAGACACAAACACAAGAAGCAAATTGGCTCATGTCTAAGTGTCCAACTCCGCGCAAGGAGGAAAGAGAGATACAGGGGGTGTACTTTTAATTAAAAATATATTTAAATATTAAGTCAAAGAAAATTAAAGATATTATATGTTAAGGTTTTCCATGATGCATGTTTATCATCCAAACTTCTTAACTATCTCAAGGATTCTTGGAAAATCACACCTTTCAAAGTTATTTTAAAGTTTACATTCTTGAGCAATCTTTAAAAAGAATAAAAGCTACAATTAAAAATCTTTTATAAGTATCCAAGTATCTACATGTGCCTTATTTGGACATGTATCCAACGCCAATATTTCAGAAGGGGGCTATGGTATGTGAGCAATCAAAAGATGACATAGCAGGCATGTATCAAGCGGGCACATATGTGGTCAGCATTTTAAATATTTAAAATAAATAAAACATATTATATGAATAATAAAAATAATACAATATTTTTTATAAATAATAACATCTAGCAATTAGTTCATACTACTTAGTATTTAATTCTTAGTAGCAATAACTATAGCATAAGCAGCGCACAGAAATTGTTCATATGTGCGTTAGGTTTGCTTGAAACCCACATCCAGCCACCATTATCTTAAACATGCCACATGACATGTATTAAAGTGGCCATATATGTGGTTGCACGATACCAAAAGGACCACGTATGTGGTTGCACAATGACAAGTAGATTGTATATGCAACCATACCATGCCAATCCTACTATGTGTCAGCAAAGTCTAAACAAATTGTCTTTTTGGCCTATATGCAGTCTGATTACATATGGTAAGCACATATTGTGTCTGTAGTGTGGTAAGGGGACTGCATGCACATATGCAACCTCATGCACTACATTTAAAAAAAAAAAATCTGGCACAGATTCTGGGAGTTGGACACAAGTGTCCAGGTAACACAGATAGGTGGAGATCGATCATATTAGATCAATTGTCCAGCATGTGTGGGGAGAATGATAGTACTATTTACTTTTCCTTTCAGAACCAGAGATATTATCGTTTACATCAAGAAACCATTTTCCCAAAACCCTTAACTGATACTTACTGACAACTAGTTATCTTTGGTAGATTGTTCTGAGTTCAATCCTCAAAGGATGCTCAAGTGCATGCTAAATTTAAGGCACTTGAAGCTGAATGCCTTCAAATATAGAGGAATGGCCTATAGGTTAATTCAATAGAAGATCTACTAGCTGGATCAAAACACAAGGCTATTCTCCACTGGCATATGATAACAGCCTGCAAAACCTCTATGAATGCAGATTTACACACTGTATGCAAAAATGAACAAGCAGCTCACTTCTAAGCTACGTATTGGAACTAAAATGGGAAGAAACTATGAATTATGATATGATGCATGCCAATTTCTCAGTGTTGTCTCAACTAAAGTGTAATATACCAGATCTAATAGTACGATACAGACCATTCTTTTCTTTAGAAGAAACTGAGGTCTGCTTGTTATTTTGACAGTCATTTTATGTTTATGACCTGTTCATGAGTGCTTTTATTCCAGACCCTGAGCTTCGACAGCCATCTTACTTTTGCCTGTCTGATCAATAAGCTTGTGCTGTATAAGGCATAAATGCATATAAAATAGGGATAGGTATATTTAAAATACACATGAACACAAAGAATTGATTTTTACACAAAAAATGCTAGGAGAAAACAAAAAATGACAACTGAACCTAGGGGGAAGAATCAATTTGCCCCTCTTTGTAATGGTGAAGACACAATTTGGCCCACTAAGGCCTCCAATGATGTGAGGCCTAAAGAACAGGCTTCATGGTTTTCCTCTTCTTATTTGTGTGTGTATGATGCATTTGGCCCTGTCACTCAGTTTGCGCCAAAACTCCAAAAGCCAAACACAGTTTAGCATTGCTTCAAATCAAATAAAAAACTTCTTTTTGGTTTACGAGCTCGCCTACAAGACTTGAGACTGCATAATTCCTATTACACGTGTAGCAATGATGTCGAAATCACATACAAATAGTTCAAACCATGTTTAATATGATAAGCATTGTCACAATATACATAACTAAACGGAAACTTCTATCCTAATAATGCTATTTTTATGCTTGTAAAATACGTATAATTTGATACCTTCTTTTCTAAATATGTTAGCAAAAACTAATGTCAAACATTATAAGCACACAAGCTAAGTGTTTTTTATAGTATATATTGTTGCCAAAATATCATATTAGTGTCTCCTTATTTATCATGATCTATTAAAGTTTGAAGAGTTTTAGATTTTCCAAGGCTATTTTTTCAGTTATGCAACATTCTAGGCATTCGATCCGATAAAGAATCCCATTTTGGAAAGTGGCCATAGTATTCCATAATATACGGGCACTCAAGGTGCCAAGGTTTTTATGTGAATCCCATACTAAAAAGCAGCATCAGAGCTAGTTCAGACATGAGAAAGATCAAGAATAATTGGAGGTGGATTAGAATTCACTATAACGAGGGAGGAGGGAGAGACAGCCTCCGATTGGGGTCAACAAAAGAAGTACCATATAAACTTCCTAATAGATTGGATCTTGACCTGTATCTGATCCATTTATTCAAGAATCATAAGGATTTCCCATCTGGTAACTGACAATACTCCATCTACCATTATGTGGTCAAAAAGCAGATTGGATGCAGATGAAGGTTAAACTTAAGTATCTTTAAATTAAATTTCAACTCCACATGAACAATCCAACAAATCTATTGAGAGCTAAGAGTTCTCTCCCTGCGTCCCCGCGTCCACACCGCCCCCTCCCCCCCCCCCCCCCGCCAACAAAAAAACAAGTCTTTGCCCCTCTGTGCCCTCAGCAGCCCACCTTCATTACTCACCAAACCATCAAATTTGCAATGCTAGCACCATTAGCATCACCAAATTGCGTTGGGTTACTAGATCAGATATATGATCTCAGTAGCCATTTTACTAATTTGTCAACTCATCATATAGGATATAATTAGTTGGCTTATGAATCATATTTGGATCACTTCATATCTAGCGTAACTTAAATGCATTTACATAATAGACTGAAAACATTTTTCCAAGTAAGCTTCTTTTTGATGTTTTGGTATCTCAACTCCTCGCAAGATATTCAAACCACATGCTGGACTAAAGAGTGGTTGCTTACTAAAAACCAATACAAATGAATGTAACAGCCAACCAGATAAGTGATGCATATGATACTTGAGAAAGAATTTAAAACACAGATGGAGCAACCCCTCATTTCAACATTCATAGTGGTTGTCATCATGTGTCAACATAGATGAATTTCCAGGAAATACGATACATACTGAAGTGCTTCAACCAAATGCTGCAGTTCAATTATCTTGAGTTGAGGCCTTTATAGTATTTTCCAATGCACCAGCCTATAAAAGAATAAATGCAGTAGATTTCAGATATTGACTCTTCAATGCAATTTGATTTCAAAATTAATCAGTAGCAACTGAAGCATTCAACATGTAGACTAGTTAGGAAAGTTTGTCATTACTAAGGAATAGACTTCATCCTGTTCTCCATCCTGCAAACCCTCTTTATTATGGCCAACTAATTTCGAATCTATCCCAGCCTCTCTCAGCCCATCTTCTGGCACTTGTAAGACCTCATATGTCTTGGATGACAATGCGCTTTGGAGCAAAGTTATTTCTCCACCAACAACCCTGTCACTTTCTCATTCAGAGCTTTCACTTTCTTCTCTCCTCAACTTTGTTTTTTACTTCATCTATTGCAACCTTGGCCAGATCATAGAGAGCCATTGTACCTTCCAATGAAGTCTGCAAATTCTCATCCGTACATATATCTTTGCACATTGTTGTAATTGGCATCCATGTTGCCATTTTATGATTATCCATATAGGATAATTATGATACAACAAGTGTCCTTATCTAAATTAATCCTTATTTGATTATGAGGGGATAATGAAGTGGTTTGATTATGAGAGGATAACAATGGTCAAAGAGTGTACGTTCTCTCCAAGTAGGAAAGAGATCTTTCTTCATTAGTTTTCCTAGGTAATCACCTTTGGTCTAAGATTTGGGATGTGTGGAAGCTTGTGGGTGATTCTGGTAGCCATTGCGCGAGGCGAAAAAGATAAAACAAGGTTCGTAATACTAGCCAAGGATCCTGATATTATTTTATTCAGTTTTAAAAGAGGTGCTTACTCTATGTTCTTTTATATATTAACCAATAGGCCAAAGATCTTGATATTATTTTGTTCAGTTTTATAAGAGATATTTCGCTTGCTCTATGTTCTTTCATATATTAACCAACAAGCAACTAGTGCTGCACTGCAATTTACATCTCTTCACTCCGCTTCAAGCTTGAGATAGCATGCAACATCCTCGAAGGTGTGTTAGCACTAATTTTATTTGGCCCTAAAAGGATTCAGAAAGTGACCTGCTGTTCATCAGTCAGATCATTACCGGTAACCTTCAATTTTCTAATTGTTGAAAATATTACCCTAAGGTGCTCCACCATGAAATATTTTGGAACTAGCATATATACTAATTAAACCTTGAGTTCACGCTAGCAGTCTAAAAAAAAAATGATGAATCTGAGACTGCTCAGAGTCATTCATATTGACAGCTTTAATGATCTCGCAAACCTGCTCATGAGCTTTTGAAAGGTAATTTGGCTGGTCGATGAGCACTGGCCTCTGCAACTCCAATTTAGCTTTCAAACTCTTCAATTTGCTACCACAGTCCACGTCGAACCGCCTCAGCTCCAACATCTCATTCTCCATCTCCATCACAGAGATCTTGCTATCCTTCTCAGCAACCAACCTTGCCAGACTCTCGATCTCTGTGCCCAACCTTGGCTCTCGATCTATGTAACCTTCTTCGAGATCTTTCCCGAGTCCACTCATTGTTTCACCTCTCTGAAGCCTCGATGGTGATCTCATAATTCCTCTGCTCCATCGGCTCCCTCGCCTGGACCCGGGACCTGGACACCCCCTCGATATGCTTCATGAGCACCTCGAGATCCCACTTGATGACGCCGTAGGACACGGCAGGCAAGCCGGCGTACTTCTGCGATTTGGGGAGGCGGCTGGAGTTGAAGTTCTTGACGCCGCTGAGCTTGCCGGAGACCATCATTTGCTCGGCGGTGTTCATCTCGGACTGCAGCGAGTCCCGGTGTTTGATGGCGTCGTCCTTAAAGCGGATGGCCTCGGCGAGGGAGGCGACGGCCCGATCGGCGGAGCGGGCGGTCTCGTCCTTCTCACGAAGAGCTTCGTCCCGCTTCTCGACGGCCTCCTGAACAGGAAGCCTGAGGCAGTTGAAGGAGATTTGGAGGTCGGTGCGGTGGTCCTCTGCGGACTTCCGGGCGCGGCGCTCCTTGAGCTCGGCGAGGAGGTCGTGGACACGCTGCTCAGCAGCGGCGACGGCATTGGAGGGTCATCGGCTGAGGCGGTGCGAACGGAGGGGAGGATGATGGGGAGAGGGTCGTTGCCGCCGACGTCGCCGAGGACCGCGTCGTTGGGGTCGTCGGGAAGAAGGGCGGGGAGGGTGGGTTGTTGGGGGCCACACATAACGAAGATATCTTTGAGGTCTCTTTTAATTTTTCTTCGGGAACCAAATCAGGGCGCGTTTGGTTAAACCATCACATGGGATTGCTGACCACACGCATGGGATTGAATTGGATTGAATTTGGATAGGATGAAATTGAGAGCCTACTTGATATACAAGATGAAAACGAAAATTTTTTATTTTCATTTCATACATTTAGTTGGTGAAGTTCTCATTTTTTATTACCATTCTATTATGAATGGCAAAGCTATATTTTAGAAGATTGGCATTCCATCAAACTCTTTAAAAAGTAATTTGCATGAGAAGAAAATCTCTATTGAAGAAAAAGTTTCGGTCTTTGTTACTTCAGTCTACTCTTAAGCAAGCGAAACGCACCACTCGACTCTATTCTAAACTCAATAGAATCTTCTTGATAGTTACTACGTTTAAGATATGTAACGTCACCCCATTTGATAATTACAAGTTCATATGCCCCCTAATCTTCTTTCTTTCCTCCTTTATTCAATGTTAATACAAGACCTTTACCTTCGCCCTCCATCCAAACAAGTCTTTGTCCTTCATCACTGTAGCTACCATCGAAGCATTCAAGTGTTTTGCCAACTCATTCTGTTTTCTTTCTGATTGCGCTTATAAGCACAACTTCAACCTCTCTCTTCACCTTGCAAAGGAGAATGGGGCCATTGCCATAGCCGAGGGATCAATGGAGATGTTTTAAATTATATGCCCCGTGTTGCCTTTTCCATTTGTATTGAAAGTATATTGATTCACATTCATTTCTTTATGTAAACCAAACACAAATAATGGGAATCAAAATGCCATTTTCATTTTGATTTTTGCATGAGTGAAATGCATGGGAAGTGAAATAGTATATTCATTCACTCAGGAATAAAATTTAATTCCCATTTTGCTCCATGCCTGTGAATCAAACATGCTCTAAGATGTTTGGGATATAGAATTGAATTGGATTGACAATCCCATGATAGTATGCATATAGGGCTAAATTGGGGATTAAATTGTCTTTTACTTTTTCCAAAATATCCTTCTCCTACTTTCAATGTAAATTAACACAATTAATTTATCATTATCAATAAAATTAAAATTAGAATGCATTCATATTATTTAAGGAACTCTACTGCAGACAATATATTACATCCATATCCTAGGATGGATTTAGATCGAAATAATCTATCACACACAAAGCATGCAAGGCATCTATTACATTTGAATAGAATAAATTCACTAAGATGAAACTATTATTCATTAGTCAAATTAAACTAATACATGAAATAATATAGAAAACTAATAGTTTATGATATGTCAAGGTTCATAAAAGTTTGACTTTTGTAACCACTAATTCTTAATTAGTGCTATTTAATGAGTATAAACTAATAAAATATCTATTTTTTTTTTTAATTCAATGAAATAAAAAGAGATACTGAAGTAGTACATGCTAGGCTTTGCTTCCGGTTCTCTTTTAGTTAGTTAATTAGTCAACTAACTGAGTTTGATGTTATCTTTGAGTTAGTTAGGTAGTTAGTTAATTGAGTTTGATATTAGTTTTTGAAACACTTAGTAACTTCTGTGATTTAAAAATTATTAGTTTAATTGACTAATGAATAATAGTGAATTTATCCTATTCAAATGTAATAGAATAAACAATAATAAAATATTCATGATAAATATGCAAATTTAATTTACTAAGTAATGACATTAATCATTCATAATTGTAATTAAGCTATTTATTAAATTAACTAATTTATAATTAGTCGACTTATCTTTCTCGCTAATCCCAAAAATAATGCAGCTCCGGGTGCTGCTCAAAGAAAAGCATAAAAAACTAAAATTTGAAATCTTACCTAAAGAAAGCTTAGATTAATCCAAGGAAGAAGCCTCTTCTTTCTCATGGCTTTTCCTCCCTATCAGCCTTAAAACCCAAGATGTTAGACAGAACCTTGATTCTTCTTGATTAATGGCTAGGGAGAGGCTCATGAAATCATGAGATTTAAATTCTACTCTCTTCACTGGCTTCACCAACCCTTTGGATGTCGAGCATTGAATAATTCAAATGGAGAAGGCCTTTAACATCCACCTCAGTCCGAAGTAGGAGAAAGTTATATTTGTCACCTATCTTTTGCAAGGTAATACTTCTGATTGATGGCTAGTGGAGGAACATAAGCAAGGCATGGTAGACCGAGGATTTATGTATTTTATTAAATTTTTATTCAATAATTTAATATTTTTTAATAATTACTTATTTATAAAATCATATAGTTTTATTATTTTCTCTTTATTATAATATGGAATTTATTTTTTTTATATATTGTTTATTATTTTTATTTTGATCATTTCTATCTCAACATCTAATGGAATTCAGGAGAAAAATGAGTTTGCCTCCTCCGTGGATTTAAACTCTTTTTTTTTTTTTTAGCTTGATTTAAACCAGTGATCTGGGTGCAGGTATTCACACAACATCACATAATTGAATGAACCGGTATTTCTGCTACTAATGTATATAAATCCTATATGATTTTCTGACACTTAGAATTTGTATTAATATTCCCAGCTCCCCCAATGCAAAGAAGTGTTAACCTGAGGCCACATAAATGTAAACAGATGGATCTCTTGTTAATGCGACAAACCTATCAGAAATGAATAAAATAATCCATATACGAAAGAGATGTAAGATGGCATCCAATAGCTTGGGATCCTCAATTCAAAAATACGCCCATATCCCATGACAGACCTGACATGAGATACGTGAAGATGTGTTAAAAAACAAGAACAGTCCCCCATAAAAAAAACTCTGGGCATGATGTTCCAAGAAGAATGGCTACACTCCTTTCCAGTGATGCCCAAGTTAAGAGCCATTCTCTCTTCCTTCTCCTTGATGCAATCTCTGTTGCCCAAGCCTTGTCAACATCAGTTTGAAATTTTCCCACAGAGTTGGTGACAAAGTGCATTGTATTTTTTAACCGAGCCAGGGAGGTGATGAAATGAGTTTTGTTTTCTTTAGTTGTTTAAAGGTTGATATAGCAAGAGTCTATCATCACATTGAATTTGCATTAGACTAGTGCATACCGATCAAGGGTGGTTGTTGCCTTCAGGGGGTTATTCTTTCATAATTTTTGCCTTATTATTGAATTTTATATGGATAACTTATTTGCTAATCAGCTTCCTTTGTAATATCTAACAAATAGAGGCCTCTATCCTTTGACTAACATCAGATTTCTGCATTACTTGAGGAACACAATATAGGTGTGTTCTATCTTATGAGATGTGATACCCTAAATTTAGTCCCATATTGGATGGAAAAGAAACATGTTATACGCTTATAACTCAGGTCCAATAACCCAACAAAGAAAAATTAAAATAAATTCTTATTTTTAAAACAAATAAAAATTAAATTCAATAGTGTACTTGCTCAAATTCTCTCTATTTAACAATTAATTGGAAAATTTGAGGGAGGAAATTTATAGTGCGAAGAATTCGAGGGAGGAAATTTATAGTGGCCCTGAAGCTTCAAACTATAATGACAAATGGGTCAATCTGAATTCGATCGAATTCCTTTTATTAATCGGGTCAAAAATCTCAATCCAAACTCGACCCATATATTATACAGGTTATACAACTCATGTAACTTATATAATATGTTTAATACCAATTCACTATATATAATATGTTTAATACCAATTCACTGATAAAGTAATTAAATATTAAAAATCATATCTAAACACAGATAAAAAATTTTAAAAAATAACATTAATTTAGATAAATAGATCTCATGAGTCATATCCAGATCGACAAGTCGAATTACACGAATTGATTTGTTTAATAATCAAATCAATTACGGATTAATCAGGCCAATCCATGACCCAATGTATTGATTAATCATGTCTAATAGACCAAAACTATTTATGAGCAAACATATTTATACTTATTTCAAACCTGTTAACTGCATGTCGGGTTCGAGTTATGTTCACTAATCATATCTAAAATTATCATCCCTAGTTTTCAATGATGAAAACTATTTAATATATGAGTTGCGAGAAGCTGGGGAGCGCTGCTCTCTCTTTCTGGTTTCCATCATGACCGCGCATGGCAATTTTCTTTTTTTTTTTTTTTGCTCATCTTTTTGGAAGATGAACCCAAGAAAAAAATAGAAGGTAAACAACACTCTCCTCGGTAAGGCCTTTCTTTGTTAAGCAAAGCATTAGGTGTGTTATTCTTTAACTTTCATTAATTGAGCACTAATCTTTGGTGCTGATTAAGGTCAACTAGGAATAAATGTTCACTTTATTAGGATATTATTAGGACAGTGATATATGATTAGATGCACCTATAAACCATTGAAGATGCTCCACCATGGATTAATGTTAGGTGAATTGCAGTCAAGATTTCAGCATGTTATGTTGAGATGCATGTTATACTGAATTTAGCATGTTATGTGAGGTTCTCTATGAGTATCAAATTAGGGATGAGAGTTTAGGGATGTGTATCAAATTAGGGACGGAATGATTTTGATATGCAAGTACTTTGGCAGTGGAGAGAAAAGTTGGTTGCAAAGATCATATAATTTTCTTTAACTTAAATCTTCTAGAATAGGATAACAAAGAGGATGAAATTTAGGTGTAATTCATTAGGCATAGTAATACTAAATTTATCATGTTATGTGAGGTTCTTTGTGAGTATCAAATTAGAGATGAGAGTTTAGGGATGAATATCAAATCAAGGATGGAATGATTTTGATATGCAAGTGGTTTAGCAATGGAGAAAAAAGTTGATTGAGAAGAAGATATAATTTTCTTTAACTTAAATCTTCTAGAATAGGATATCAAAGAGGATGAAATTTAGGTGCAATTCATTAGGTGCAGTTTGTATAGTTCCACACTTAAAAAACTTCATTCTATTGAAAAAAATGTAATATGTTAATCATTATTATTCAATGGGTCTGCCATTATTTTCCAATAGAGTTTAAGAGACACATTGTTTTATAACTATGATACATATACTGCTTAATAAATGGAGAACCATATGATTGCACCCAAAGAACTATACCTAAGTAAAGCTATAAATATGTCGGGTCAACCTATAATTCGATCCAGTCCCAACCCAATTAGAATGGACTTGATCCATATTTTGAGACCTATGGGTTAGTTCAGGTTTAAAAATTGAACCTGATCTAAATTTCGGATCAGATTTGGATTTTGTATTTTTTAATCCAATCTAATCCAAATCTAATTTATCTCGACCCATAAAATATAAATTTTATTTTCCTTCACTTCAATTATCTCTATAAGTTCATTGAATGAACTTTAATTTAAACTCATTCACCTTTTCATCTTAACAATTAAGTCTTTTTTCATTGATTATATCTAAATATTTATATTTTATTATTTATTTTAATGAATTTTTATTCATAATGTCTTTAAGTATATAGATAAATATTTTAAATATTATAATTTATAAACTTAAGGATAATCATTTGCTCAGATAGAATTAAGAAGTTTCAAATTAAAATTTAAGTTTAAATTAATTCTTTTTAATCTCATTTATTTTTATAATAAATCTACATTTGATTATCAATTATTAGATTTTAGTTATAAAATAATGGTTAGATGCTTGATTTAAATTTAAATATGACTTGATTTGATTCAATCATATCTTAAATCTCAATATTGTGGGTTGGATCTTAATGGACCTTAACGACCCATTAGGTCTAAAATTTTTTTCATAGGATTCGATCCAATCTGATCAGCATATGGATTGAGTTCGGATCAAAATTAAGAATCGAATATAAAATGAGATTGGATCGGAATCAAGCATGACCCGATCCGATCTGATCCGATCCAACTTAACCTAACCTGTTTGCAGCCTTATACCCAAGTTTTGTCCTAATGAAAATATTAAAATTTTATCGTAATGAAAATATTACAATTTTTTGAAGCAAGATTTATACATCTTTTAATCAAAGTTAAATGAAACTATTACAGAGATATTTTACTATAAGTTAGACAAGAGTTAGGTTTGAGTTGGGCCAGACTAGAGTTAGGTTTGAATTGGGCCTGGTGAGAGTCTCATTATTCAATTCAATCTCTGAAACCTAACCCCATAGTTGTCAACGGCGCTGTCTCTATATATATATAAGGCAAAGGGAGCGGTAGGTTAAGCCATCCACCGCCTTTCTTTTGCCTTCTGGAATTAGGGTTTCCTTCGGTCGCCGATCATGGAGATGGAGTTCCTCACGGAGTTTCCCCACAACCATATGGATCGCCGCCCCAGGAAGCGGCCAAGGTTGGGCTGGGACGTCGCGCAGCCCCCAAAGGTATTAACTTTTCTATCCAATCTTTGGAAGTTCTCCGTTGTTCTGGTGTTTTCTTGTTCTAATCTGGTAGATCGGGCGAAGTTTGTTCGGATCTACGGATTAGATCAGGTATTTTGAGGTTTTTTATGTTTAGTTAATTTTTATTATTGGATCTGAAAGATTTTGTCGGAGATTTTTGGATCTGGTAAGGATCCATAATTATTTATCATCGGATGCTTTAATTTTGACCTTCCTTTGATTTGATCTTTTGCAAGCAGGCAGAAACCCTAGACCGTGAAAGGTTTGGTTGTATTAAATTTTCACTTGAAATATTCTGGCTCTATGAATTGAATATCTTTAATAGTTCTAGGGTTCTGAAACATCGCGTAATTACTGCAGTGAACATGACATTTTTCTCATAAAAAAAACATTTTTTTTCACATAACGTTTGAATTTCTGGTATTGTAGAGATGGTCTCTACGGTATATTGATCTCATAATCTTTTGATTTAGGCTTTTAGGATATTTCTCTATTTTTTTTAATTGATGTTATATGATGCTGCTATTGTTATTGTTGTTGTTATTGCTATTTTTATTAATATTAGAATGATATAATTAATTGATAGATTTGGTTGAGTTGATTTTAGTAATATGACGATTAAATTTTATGTAACTCTTTTGGTGTACAACAGATTAACAGGTAGGCTATAGAAACAAATTAGAAATTGATATTATACTGTCTGTGTGTTCAAGTTTACTCGAGCAGATAATGGAATGACTATTGCATTTTCAATATAACTTGATTATAAGTAAAATAGATATCACTTCTTTGTTCTTCAGAAACAATCATCTAGCTTGCTAATCTGGGCCCTGATTCATGTATGGTATGAATCATTTCGTGGAAATGGTTGATCTGCCTTGGGGTTGCAGTCTAGCAAGCTAATTGATTATTTCTAATCTTTGTTTACCCTTTTAATCAGCCAGATTTATGGCCTGTGTGAAGTCACTTTTATTGAGAATATTTTATTGGTCAATTGGTTCCTCTGGAATCACATATTTAAATGGAGGGAGTTAAGTCATGATTTTGTTTGTTGAGTGGGAAAAATAAATGGATGGCTGTGTGTAGGCTCAGATAGGAATGTTATGTGGGCAAGAAGTTGGAGATGTGACCAGCTTGGTATCTTCGAGGGCACTATCAGACCATACTTGTTCTTCTCTGTATTCAAAGGGAGTGGCTCGAAATGCTTCCCCTCCTTGGAGAGAAGATGATAAAGATGGCCATTACATGTTTGCGCTTGGAGAGAATTTGACCTCTCGCTGTAATTACACTTGACTACCATTGTGTAAATCTTATCTGTCTTATTGGTGGTTTGTTATTAGTGGTGTTGGCATTTTGCTTCATTCCTTGATCTTTTCTTTTGCATTTATGATTGTATTATCTATAAAAATGTGTATTATGGGTGCATGAGTAGAGGATATAGGGATATTGATTTGAACTATATTTCCAATGTAAAATGCATTATTCTTTTGTCCATTCTTTTTCCTTCTCATGGATTTGTTCTTTATTGCGTACATATATTGTATAGCTAAAACAATATAGTGTCTTACTATATGTTAGTGATTAGAGTTTTTCATTTTATGCTTGTACTTGGCTATTCACCTATGTTCTTTTTTAAAATAGTTGTAGGGTTTCTTTTCTTTTATCTGCTGACTTTCCCTTTTTTTTTCTTTAAAGTTCCTCTAAACTTCTTATTTACCGATTTTATTTCCTTTGTTGTTTTTTCCGTGCTGTCAGTTTCTGGTATTTTCTTGTTTTCTGCATTTAATATGATTGTTTTCCTTAAAACTCTGTGTTTGTTGTGGGTTGCTTTTTAAATTTTTAAAGTTTTAAACTCTTTTTTCTCCTTTCTATCTTGATTTTGTTGTAACTGTAAACTTCAGACATTATTTTCATGTGTTTTCTGTTGTTCCATGTTTTTCATTAATGTTATGCTTTAGTTTACTGTACTTGCACACTTCTAACTGCAATCTGCTGCTTGTGCCTTGGTTGCAGATAAAATCATCAGCAAAATGGGTGAAGGTTAGTTCCTGTGCTCCTGATAATACTCCATATTAAAATTTCATTATTTTGATA
This sequence comes from Metroxylon sagu, assembly GCA_017589505.3. NCBI lineage: Eukaryota > Viridiplantae > Streptophyta > Magnoliopsida > Arecales > Arecaceae > Metroxylon > Metroxylon sagu. The sequence continues at coordinate 1,629,076 of JACVBY030000603.1, read as the reverse complement.
TTCTTTCCATATTAAAATTTCATTATTTTCTCCTTTGATATTCTTTCTCCCAGGTGTTTTTTTAATGGTAATATCTGCTTTTGTTGTAGATGGTTATGCTCCTGATAAAATTCAGTGATAAAGTTTCAGTATTTGCTCTCTCTATGTTATTTTTTCTGAATTTTTTTTTTTTTTTGTTCGTAACATCTGTTTTCTTCCTACATTATTATGTTTCTCATCATTTCTCTGTTGCTAATTTTGCTGGAGTGTCCTAAATGAACTTCAATTATATTTAATTTCCTCTGAACATCTTGTATTTCATATTTCCTTTTGTTATGTGACAGGAACCTTTGGTCAGGTTTTGGAATGTTGGGATAGGGAAAGGAAAGAAATGGTAGCAATAAAAATTGTTCGTGCCATTAAGAAGTATAGGGAGGCTGCAATGATAGAGATTGATGTGCTCCAACAGCTGGGCAAACATGATAAGAGTGGTAACCGGTGAGACATGCTTTCTTCTATTTCTTTTCATGAAGACCTTTTGTTGTTTTGTATTTTTTTTAGTAGGTTAAGGCCACATCTTTTTAAGCGGGTGTATTTTTGCAGTTGTGTGCAAATACGGAACTGGTTTGACTATCGTAACCATATTTGTATTGTAAGTATATGATGATTGATTTATGGTAGTTTCCCCAATTTACCAAATACTTTTGGGGGTTAAAATTGTCGGTGAATCTAAATGATTTGAACAGGTATTTGAGAAGCTTGGTCCAAGCTTATATGATTTTCTACGGAAAAATGGTTATCGCTCATTTCCTGTTGACCTAGTTCGGGAGCTTGGCAGACAACTGTTGGAATCTGTTGCATGTGTGTAGACAATAACTTCTGCTAATTTAACATTTGCTTTACATTGATGGTTGTTGACTTCTGTATAATATTTAGTTTCCCTTCTTTCACTTTTGGGTTGTTCTCTGGGTTTTCTTTCTAGGTATTGAATATTAATAACTTGTTCTTGCATTATATTTTAGGTTTCTGTTGTAGGTACTTCTGTGTAATTCAGTGGTTTTGTTTTGTTGCTACAGATGAACTTCAGTTCTTTGGTTGTCTAAAGCTGTTAAATGGTTTCGTTTTTTTAATACTTGTTTCTTTTGCTTCCTTGCAGTTATGCATGATTTACACCTCATTCATACTGATTTGAAGCCGGAGAACATTCTTCTTGTTTCATCAGAGTACATTAAAGTACCTGACGGTTCATACTCCAAGAGGTTGCCTAAGTCAAGTGCTATCAAGTTAATTGATTTTGGGAGCACTACTTACGATCACCAGGATCATAGCTACATAGTATCAACAAGACATTATAGGGCTCCTGAAGTTATTCTTGGTATCTACCAGCTGCTAATTTGATTTCTTATTTTTCCTATTTGCTCTATAAACGTGGCATTAATTAGATTTTGAAAATATTTCCAACAGGACTAGGTTGGAGTTATCCATGTGACATATGGAGTATAGGCTGTATTCTTGTGGAACTTTGCTCGGTATGAATGTTAGGCACTTGTTTATTATCATTATTCTTAATAGCACTATAGCAGTTTGGCATGAATGCTTGATTATTTATTTATTTATTTTTTAATCTGTTCAATGGCTGGTTGTAGGGTGAGGCACTCTTTCAGACCCACGAGAATTTAGAACACCTAGCCATGATGGAGAGAGTTCTAGGTCCTCTGCCCCAGCATATGCTGAAGAGAGCTGAGTAAGTTTTTAGTAAATTTGCATGCTGTTAATTCACTTTGCGGTGGTTAGCATAATTTGTCCCCTCTATTAAATGGCATTAAGCCTTTGATTCAACCCTACCTGTGTATTCACCCGAGTTTTTTTTTTTTTTTTTTGGGTGGGGGGGGGGTTCTTTACTTGCAGTCGGCATGCTGATAAATACATTAGAAGATGTCGATTGAACTGGCCAGAGGGTGCTACCACCAGAGAGAGCATCAGAGCTGTTCAAAAGCTGCCTCGCCTTCAGGTATGAGTTATAAGTGTTGTTGATTTATTATTCAATCTTCAACTAAATAGGTCGCCTTCTTATTTACTGAGAAAAACACTAAATGAGTTGCGTCTAGAGAACCAATGTTTTTTTTTTTTTTTTTTTTTTAAATCTCAAAATCGAATGTTGAGGTGGGTAGCTTACTAATTGAATGCCCACGATTCTCATAGAAATGTAATAGAAACCTTTTACTATATGGTTTGCCCATTAAATCAATGCGGGTTTCCATGTTGATGGCATATAGTTGGAAGAAAAATACTTGCTCTCTCTTGGATTCATATATGAAAATTTTGACAAAAAGAATGCTTGTGAAATTGATCTATTCTCTTACCCAGTTGTGGTTATGTTTTTTTTTTTATTTGGTGCAGAACTTGGTGATGCAGCATGTGGATCACTCGGCAGGCGATCTTATTGACCTCTTGCAGGGGCTTCTTAGGTACGAGCCGTCAGATAGATTGACAGCTCATGAAGCCCTCAGGCACCCATTTTTCACAAGAAATCCTCATAGGAGGTCATACTGAGCTCCGAGACACCCTTTTTTAACCAAATATTAAAAAAAAAATCAGCTGGGGAGCTCATTGACAAAAGATTATTGGGATACTAACTTGCTTCTAAGGATACACCTATTGCCAAATCTGGAGATTGGGAAACTGGTGAGATGTTGCAGAGTTGTCATGTTAGCTTTTTGCTAAAGAAGATATTGGTGAGTAGGTGTGAGAATTCTGGAGTTGTCAACCTGACTGATGAAACACGAAACAAATCCAAATGTAGAGTTTTGGGTGAACAACATTGTAGATTTTGAGTGTGCATCTAATGCATTGGAAAGCATTCTCAGCAGGCCTTCTCATTTCTGGAAGTTTTGGTGTCATTTCATTCTGTTCGGTTTTGTGCAAATGGACGCGGTTTGGTCAAGTCTTTTAGCGATCAGAATCGTGTTTAATTTAAGCTCTTTTCTGATTAACGAAGTATAAATAACCATCAGCACGGAGTTATTCCCTTTAGTGACTTGGTGTTGTGTTCGTGGTGGTGAAATGAATTAAATTTACTCAATGCTGAAGTGTCTTAAACCATTTAAGTCTGCGCTGGTCTCTCTGAAACAGTTTTCTTTCTGAGAATATTCTCTTAAAAAAATTCACTTTATGTTTAGGAAGCACGGAGGGCTTAAGGTTCCAAAAAGGCTGATCAGCTCTACCAAGGCCACACGTTTCCCTGGCGGATCATCTCTACCAAGATCACACGTTTCCCTGTTACGTATGGCTTTTAGCTTACGTCTTGCGATGGCGCATTGCATTCTCAACCAGAACTGATGTGTGAAATGTGGTCGCCTTATGTTTTAGGGTGCCAAACTAATAATATAATATGTGGATGTCGGACATAGGTGTAATTGCCCGCAACTCTATGCATGGATTCTACGAAGAACTTCAAAACATGGCAGTCTTAAATTTAAAGGTTTTATTTTACCATTTTTTTCTATGTAATTTTCGATTCATCTCTATCTTTTTTTTTTTTTTTCGTCTATCTTAACATTTTAATTTCTGTTACATTCATTTTATATACATATATTTTTTTTTAACTATCCAACATTTAGTATTATATAGCATAACTAATTTTATGGCATCCTATGAACAATATCATTTTCAATCTCTCCTTTCTTATCCTAAATACCAAAAATGATTATTAAGACATTTTATAAACAATATCATCCCCAATCTCTCCTTTCTTATGAACATTTAATCTTAAATATCAAAAATAACTATTTTTAATAACTTTATAATTCTTAATTTGTACTTTACATTTATTTTTATTTTTAATTGTACTTAAATTACATTTCATTTCATATATTCTATTTTTATCCTACATAATCTAAAATCTTTATATTCTAATGCATTTTATTATAATTTTAATTTACAATTAACTTCAACTTTAACTTCATCTACTACTACTATGCCTAGAAAATTCATTCATAACTAAAGAAAAAAAAAAAAAAAAATCTCTCTTCTTTCGTGATAGCACCAATAGCAGCGAGGGAGCACAGAAACGTGGAGCCATGACCTTCAGAGGATTGAGGATTCGATGAGGGAATGAAAGCGGGGGAGCTCATTGTTTTGAGTTGCATGGTAGATGCTAAGGTGCCAGCGGGCAGTCCTCAAGCGAGCGATGGTGTGTTTCACGGGCCTTTTCGATACTACAGCTTCAAGGACAGACACCCTTCTATTGTTTGATAAAAAAAATAGCCAAAAAAAAAAAAAAAAAAAAGAAAGGCAGAGAGAGAGAGAGAGAGAGAGAGAGAGAGAGAGAGAGAGAGGTGTCTTTAAATATTTATTTTTTTGCAGATGTCCACTTTTTTTCATGAACAAATTCATAATTAAGATATTAAATGCCCATTGATGAGCACCCAAGGCACATGTTAACAGACTAGCTACCCCGATGAAACACTGCTCTTAAAACTATATCATGTTACTCTTTTGATAACCGTAAGTTATGACTCGCTTTCTCCGAAGTTTGCTTCTCTTAGAGTCAGTTCAAAGGTATAATAAAATCGGCTTTGGTGATGCAGTTTGATCATGGAGGCAGGTAGAAAATTTTGGAATCTTCAGATGGTGTTCGGACGCTAATAGCAGTCAAGCTGTACTTCGAGTGTACACACAACTTGACACAATATGAAGTATGCCAACTGTTTTATTTTATTGCTGTTTAATATAATATATAAAACTAATTCTTTCTTGGAAACACTATTACAAAATAAAAAGACGAGAAGAAATCTTATTGCATGAGAACCATTTACAACCATACTGACACTAGAATTCTTTTTCGTTTTTTCAGTATACATCGAAACCTACTATTTGTTCAACTACAATGAGATGAAGAGAAGGATGAGATAAAAAATGAAGAGGCAGTTGTTCTATATTTATCTTTTTTTTTTTATTATTATTAGTTGATCATGTGTGTCTATATATATATATATTCGACCACTAGGTTCAGGATTAAATCCAAGACTTTGAGAATGATTGCACTTCAATATCAAGCAAATCGCTGGCAAGAGCTCCGTATAGGAAAGGCTATACTTATGATACTTTTAAGAGAATTGATCATTTGACTCAACACTAAAAGAAATATGAGAGTGTAGCTGTTGACACCATCAATCTCAAATTAGAATTAGCCAATGAAATGAGTTAGAAAAATTTTTTATTCTCAAGAATTAAAATATGAAGGAATTATTAAAATTTATTATATGTAGTAAAATTCTTTTTATTTTTACTAAAAATCCAAGGTTTGAAAAATATATGAAAATTGCCTTAAATTTTGTATTTAAAAAATTTCCTAAAATATTGCTAAATTTGATTGTTTTAAATAATATTTTAATTATAAAAAATATAATTTTATATTTAAACATTTTGATGGTATAATAATGCTTACGTTTGATATTTGAACAAGTGTTGTTGAATTGTCTTATATTTGTATTGCTGCGTATTTTATTGATTATGATTGGATAATGCAAAAAATAATTTTAAATTTTAAATTAATTAAATATCTACACATTGCCATTATCATTCATGATCATATTATGCAAATAATAAATATATATATATATATATAATTTATTTTATTTAAATAATATTTTAAAAAAAATCCGATCCATGTAACTCCTCCAAGCAAATACAGAGCAGCACACTCTTTTTTTTTTTTTTCTTTTTTTCTTTTTTTATTTTTTTCCCTACCCTTTTTAGGCTTTTGGCAACATTTATGAGGTTCGTCGGCCACCTTAATGGTAGCCTCTCAGAGAACGAGACGTCAACGTCTGGCCATCCATTAGATATTAAGACACCTTGCTCCTCGTACCTCAAGCCCACTGGGTTCTTATGGCCAATCCGAAGAAAGAGTAAATTCGCCATGAAAACTTAGACCTTACAATGCGCACAACTGTGAGTTCCATGCCTTTTTCTCTAAATTATTTGAAATTTTTTTAGACTGGAAATGAAGGCTGCTGTTATGTTAATTATTATGTCACCATGCGTCCAATTTCGTCTGCAACGTATCAAATTATCTCATGTTCATTTGACCTATTGACAATAAGACAAGATCTGTGATGCAACTCGATCGAGGTGTAATTGGGGTCTATGAATCTTGCAGTAGAGACAGTGCGCTTGTCCTATTTGATGTAAGACTGTAGAATTGCAAATAAAGAGGTGATATCATGGATGGCCACCAACATAAGCTAGAAGTTTGATTCATGTTAGCAGTACTCTTGTATTTATTATAGGACAGTACTCTTGTATTTATTATAGGACAGAACTTACGTATATAGTTCCTTAGGTGAAGATATGGTTGAAATCTATTTTTCTTTAATTTTTTTTTTTTTTTTATATTTAAGTGCCAACTTAACTTAAAAGAAGTAGGCTTCAATTGCACCTTTCATATATAAGAAGTTGCATATAAATTTCATCCTTTATCATATTCATCTAAATAAAAAAAAAAGTAAAGTAATATAAGTTTAAAAAGGTTCATCGGATATAACACACCTCATTATAGTGTAATTAAGATTTTAAATCTCGATAGACTGAAAAGTATTTCAATCATTCTATACTTGGAATCAACAGAAAGGCAAGACATCAAAACCATCCATATAAGGAGAGAGAGGAAAGAAAAAGAGAAGAAAAAAAAAAAAATGAAGGGCAAAATAAGAAAAAAAAACAGAAAGGAGAAGAAGAAGGGAGAAAGAAAGGAATAAAGGAAAAAGAAAAAAAATAAAAGGAGAAAAATAAATATATAAAAGAAAGAATGAAAAAAAAAAGAAGGAAAGAAAAAAAAGTAATAAATACTGCAAGAAAGAAATAGAAGGAAAAAAAAAGAAAGAAACATTCTATCAGAGTTGCCATTAAAACATGGTGAAATGAGGATGTTCCTACCCCATGACATTTAAAACATGAATTCATATTAAACCTTATGTGCGCATGTTGAAAAATTAGAATTAATGGCCAGGTTAATCCAAGGATTCAAATGAGCTAGTTCTCACAACGTAGCAATTTGAACCAGTGAATCAGGCAAGATAGATAAATAGTTAAGACCCTCATCCAACCAAACCTTGGGCTGTCTGAAGAGACTTTTCCTTAATTCTTTTTATTAGAAGATCTTTTTGTATAGGAATTTTATCCAAAATTTAGATTTTGGATACCCAGGCCCCTTCTCCCACCTCTTCTTCTCTTAGTGGAGAAATTAAAGGAAAGGAAGACATGGGTGGTCTCGGATCATTCTTGGCAACTTGCCTCATCCTTCTTCTCATTTCCTTCGTAGGTTCTTCTGCTGTTGGAGCAGTGCTTTTCTCCACCCTTCCACAGACTCTCATAGTCTCTGCATCCCCAAAACAGGGACAAGGTATGTATGAGATCTTGCTCTTTTCCAATGTTGCAATCGAAGCACAAATAAAGCTAATAAAATTTTGAATAACAAATACATATTCTTCATGAAACCGAGGCAATTCCTTACAAATGGATTTGGTTTTGAAGACATCTGGCCAGAATATCTTTTTTTTAAGCATGCAGTTAAGAGGAAGCAAGGAATAGTTTTCTTTTTGTATCCTTTGATGTATTATGGGGGATTAACAACCTCTCTTGAAGGGTTTCCATGGCAAAAATCGTGACCTTTTTTTTTCTTTCTTTCTTTTTATAAAGATTTCTGAAAGTTGAGAGCTTTTAGGAGGGTTTAAGCTGTTGAAAAATTATAATAATAATAGCAGCAGCAGCCGCCGCTGCAGAAAGATGATGAGTTTATAAAAATAAATAAATAAATAAATAAAAACTCAAACTAAGACTTTGTCAATTAACCTGGTAAAAATGGTGATTTTATAATGGGAAGAAACATATAAAATCATGAAATTTTGGTGCAAGAAGAATGATGAGAATAATTGGAACGGGTGGTTAATTAACATCGAATTGCCTACTTTCTAGTACTGAGAGCAGGGGAGGACAAGATCACGGCATCATGGGGCTTGAACCAAAGTTTACCGGCGGGGACCGACGAGAACTACAAGAAGGTGAAGGTCATGCTATGCTACGCTCCGGCGAGCCAGGCCGACCGAGGATGGCGACGGACCGACGACGATCTTTCCAGGGACAAGACGTGCCCGTTCGACGTCGCCGTCTGGCCCTACACCAGGACTAATCTGACGAGCTTCGACTACGAGCTGTCGAGAGAACTGCCTACCGCCACCTACTTTGTGAGGGCGTACGTCCTCGATTTGGACGGCAAGGTGGTGGCCTACGGCCAGACCACCGACGACCGTAAGGCTACCCATTTGTTTGAGGTCGTGGGGATCTCCGGAAGGAGGCTGTCGTTGGACGTTGCCGCCGGGTGCTTCTCTGCCTTCTCGGTGGCGTCGCTGCTGTTCTTCTGTGCGGCTGCGGCTGATAGGAGGAAGAAATCCAAGAAATGAGTGCTTTTATTCTAGTAAATGATCATTTGAGCCTGAGAGTGGAGTTTTTAAAGCGATATCTTCTGGCCTGTCCGTTGAATAATATTGGTGATGGTCCCCTTGTCGCCGTAACCACAGTCGTGTCCCAATATATATAACTTTTTTTCTCTACTTAAATGTAATTTTGGGGTTACGATCCAATTTTTTAAAAAAATTATATATATATATATATATATAGAAAGCAGACTAGCTGAATCTAACCATCTTTAATTTAGTTATATTCGAATGTAACTAAGTCAAAAATTCGTTCACCTTCTTCATTCTTAAATCCATACGAATCATTTTTTTTTATTTTTAAAATTTATGAAATATTTAAATTTAAGAATAAAGAGATGATCAAATTTATACTTAGCTGCATTCGAATTTTAAAAAAATTTCATAAAATCATTAACTCATCTATTTGGAACAACTAGAAGGAGCCAACAGCAACTAATTTGATAGATTTTTCTCAACAGCTGCCTCAAATAGAGAGCCTAAGGCCATTTTTAGAATAGCCATCGGAGAGCTAACAGCAGCAATAGAAGTTTTTGAAATATTTGGGAAGCCAACAGCAGCTATTTTTCTCATTAGTTATATATAAGATAATCGTTTTCTTAAAATAGGCCCAAACAACTGTCCCAGACAGGATGTAGTAAGTTAGCTAAATTTTGTTATGGTTCGGCTTTCCTACGCATCTTATATTTGGCAGAAATATATCTTAAAGCCGACGATGAAGCAGGCTTCCCACATTTCGACTTTGTCCCCCGCTAATGTTAAATACGGTGAGCTGGCTTTCCTCTGTTCTTCTTCGTTCTTCGACTTACCAATGCAAATCCCGGATATGAAGATAGAGGAGCTTAGGCCGAAGCATAGCCCGGATATGCGAAAAACTCCATGTTAGGATTTTGAAGAAAAGGAGAGAGCTTAGGCCGAAGTGAAAGCTGTCCAGCTTTCATCAGGACTAGCCTTCTGCTCTCCATTCGGTTCAGACTTTGCGACGCGCTAGTTGACTTTAAAAACAATCCAATAGCTGGTTGGTCATCCATTCAATTTCCCATTTCCATACTTCCGTCAAAGTTTTTGGACAAAGCTTGGGAAATTTTACCAGATTAAAAGGGAAGATAAAAAAAAAAAAAGCCTTGAGAAATCTCTTGATAAAAAGAAAAAAAGAAAACCCATAGTATTTTCTCATTTGTTTCATGTTTGCTGACCCAAGAGAACTCTGCACCCGCCAAGTCAAATGCAAACGGCTGGAGACTCGGTCGATAAAAAAGTAGAATTAGCGTACAGAAAAGCTCACAAGTGACATCTTAAAGGCTACAATGAAGCAAAAGCAGGAAATCACTGAAAATTTTCTGTAAATTAAAACATGGTTTTAAACTATCAGAGTAAACTTAGATTACAGTCGAGAACAATGCCTGCTAACTTGCCTTGACATGGAAAATTCAAATCTTACACCGCATCAAGGCAGCAACAAATAATGTGAACAAAACGTTGTCATCATTATCCATGGCTTAACGCCACTTTTTCTGGTGGAAAGAAAAAGAAGAACAAAGGGAAAAAGAACAAGTTATTATTATGTGTTTTGATGTTTTTTTTTTTTTAAAAAAAAAACCCAATGAATTGACGCTGGCAGCAGTCACCATCTCTCCCTGGACTTCGACCTGAAAATGAGCGCATTAGCAAAAACTTGCAAAGAGAACTGCTCAACTGTATAGATAAAAAAATTTTTTAATGCATGATTTCAGAAAGATCAGCAGATCAAGAGAACATGTTTTTAGGGGACGAGTAAAACAGCCTAAAAAAAAACAGTGATTTAGCTGCAGCGTCACCAATAGTCTTAAAGTAAAATATCCACAGTAGCTTTATTTTTTCCCTTGGTCATGACAAATAATGTTTCAAACTTGAATGGTATTCCGTGTTAAAAATCAAAAATTGTACTAGGGCACTAGCTGACTGTACTTCATAGTTAACTGAATATAAAACCAACATAAGTATGACAGAAAGCAAGAAAAAAAGTGGCAGCATCAAAAGCCTATGATAAAGTTAATTGCAAAAAATATACCTGTCCACGTTTCTGCTATCAAAAAAGCTTCTCTCCCTACCTCCCTGAAATCCCCGTCTGTCATCAGCAGGCCTGGACCAGCCATCTCCCATGCCACCACGGGATCGAGGTCTATCCATGAAATCAATGCTTCTTGATTCCTCAGACAAACTAGACTGAGATGGTGGCCTAGGAGAAGATGTATCGCTTCTTCCTGCTCCAGAGCTAGGCCTAATGTTGCTGGCAGCTCTTTGACCAAACCTAACCTTGTCATCCAGTTGACGTCTAAGCAGCTCCAGGTCTCTCTCTTTGATAAGTTTCTGCTCACGTAGACTGGATAAGTCTTCAGCAGACAACCGTGCAGAGTTGCCATTCTGATTCTGCTCTGTTTCCTCAGTCAGTGCCTTCAGACGATCAATATCTTTTTTTAGCATCTTCTCTTCATCTGTCTCGGGTCTGAAGGATTTGACATCATAAAAAAAATATTAAGCATGTGCTGATAAAGCAGTGCCATCCAGAAACAGGAGGCCAATGTTTGGTCATAAATCAGGTACCATTGAATAATTGTGAAGAAATTTAAACAACTCAACATGTAAGAAAACTCCTCATGGTATTAAAGACTGTATACAAAAAAAAAATATCCTACCAATAAGTCAAATCTTTTATGTATAAGAACTGAACATAAGAACCCTGATCCCTCTTTAGAAATTAAATGGAATACCCCAAGTTGGTACAAAGCAAGAATTGCATATCAAAAGTATTAAGTGAACCCTAAAAAACACAATTTTTCAATTTTCAGCTGTTTTGATCTAGATGGTTGAAAACAAATCCGCTTAAAAATGCCTTGATGTTAGTTGTGAATCCAGAACCAAACACCAGTCATCATTAATCAAGACCAGCTGCATGATCTATCCCCATCCTTTAAGTGACAGAAAAATAAATTTGGCCTGATTTGCCAGCTGCCCCATTTCGAAAGCCCTTTGCATGGAGCAAAACAAAGAGCAAATGAGAGAGAAAAGAATGGAGAATAGAGAATATCACCCTCCTACTCTTAAGCCATGTTCCCCAAAGGTCTTACCGCTTCTTCTAATCACATTTACAAATTCAAAGTAAGAATCTAGCATCCCTCAAGACAGCTCCAGTCCTCTTAGCATTAAGCAGTGGAGAAACAAGGGTGTGATGCAAAATTGCAGGTTTTCTACAGGGTGGATAAAAAGTTGGTTTCATTTTCCTGCAGTACTTTCTACTAAATTTTCTTTAATTTTGGCAGTGAACATATTCAACCAAGGGATTTGGTCTTTGCTAAATGAATACAAGATACGCATTCCCTTTACCAATTTCCAACGGAGAATATGAAAGAAAATAAGGTTCACAAACAAAGTCAGACCTAATATTTAAAATCTAATTTAGGATTCTACGCGGAACTGAATCAGATCTGCATCAAACTGGCACATCAAACTGGAACAATGGCCCAAAGGTCCAGCAACATTAGTAGGCCAGCAACATCTGCAAGATGTTGATGAACACCAATCAGAATGACAAGTTCAACAGCATGGTACTCAGCTAAAGCATGTCGATACAAGCTTGCTTCACCTAACCTCAAGTTTTGATTTTCATTTGACTACCCGAAATCTAAGGGCAACGGTAAACCCAGAATCCAATCTTCTCCATTAATTTTCACAAGAAGGAAACCCTGAGGTGACCTTAAAGGTTGGATGAACGTGTCATCTCTATCTATGCAGGTTAGGATAATAATATGACGATTTTCTGAACCATGAAAATTATTTTGCTGATCTATAAGTGAGTAGACAACATCCGGTTGTACTCCTGATACATGGGCAATCAGGTGCTTTTCCTGCTTATAGTTTGCATTATCCAGAGTTCTTGCATCCAGGTCACCTTATTGAGGATTTAATTATGCAAATGCAAGATTAGGACTCAGTAGTAGCCCTTATACAACGCCAACTTGGCTAGCCAAGACAAAAGAACTGTTTGATTTGGCGTAAGTGGGAGCCCATTTCACTGAACTGACATTGTCTCCCCCTAGGATGAAGCCACTTCAGACCTTTTCTCCCTTAAATTGGGCTAAGTGGGAACTTAGTTCAGCTCCACTTCAGGCCAACCAAATGCCTGAAGAAGGCTCCTCTGGCCCAAACTGAGTTCAGATGCCCAATTATCAGAAACCAAACAGGTCAAAAGTCAATCACAACTGATTCTAAATTTCAAATGCATGATGGAGATTTGCTTACCAATATTGATAAAGCATCATCACTAAAGTATCTAAAAAGAGCCGCATCATGGAAATGTCAAAGGAAACCATAACAAGGAGATATAGCCACCATGGAAAATTATGACCCAAACAGTAGAATATAAGTTTCACACAGGACTTTGTAAAAAAGAAGAAAAAATGATGAAAGGAAACAAATTAACCAACAACAGCATAAAATAACTGACATAATTGTGCATATTTTATGCATAAAAAAAAAAGAGAACATGAATATGAGAGGCAACAAACAAAAACACCAACGATAAGATCAACAAGAAATGATAGAGAATATATGTCTATGAAAATACGTGTGCATTTAGAAAGCAAGATATTTTGTTAAATTTCAGAATCATTGAATAGTTGGTGACTTCAAGTTTTCAGGAATAAAATCAAGAATCTTTTGGCTAATGAAGGATCATGGATGATTGGGTTAGTCAATAATTCAGAAACTAGCTCGGGTAACTTGAAGCCAATGGTTCTCAAACTAAAACAAACAAACAAGCATAAGCATGCATGCAGATCAAGTCAATCAGAACAGCTAAGATGCAGCCACTCCCTTTTTTTAAGATATGAAGGTCCAGGCTGATAAAGCATAACCCATTCTAGAAAATTGGAACAGATCTGAGTCCTTATTTTTTCTCTTCGCCATTTTTGCCAGGCCTGGCCTAACCTGATTTTTTTCCTAAGGACACGAGCAGGACAGATCAGGCTTCCCATATCTAAAACAGGTTGGGGTTCAGGTCATACTAGACCCATTCCTGACCCAATCTGTTTGCAAACTTAAATAGCATATCAAGGGCCAATGTTAGCCGATGGTAACACGGCCAGGCAAGAAGAGACATATAAACCAAATGATAAGGTGGCACATAGACCACTGGAAAGAGATTGCCATGAAGAAAACACTATTCCATTTCATGATTAAGGATAGCAAAAACTGTGATCAAAGCAAAACAAAGGCCATTTAATCAAGCTCACAACTTATATAGTTTCTAGATTAATTGTTGACACAACTTAGCACATCCATGATGGAAGATGCTGCAAAAAATTATGTTGACTACAAACTACTTCTCGAATATTATAAGCAGGATTAAAATATCCCAACCAGGAAGTATGTGTGGAACGGGATAGTAATAAGCAGGTGTCAAGAGCAATCATCAACTCACAAAATAAGAATTTGAAGAAATTTCAACTTGATGAAATGTTTTTTCTCTCTCTGACATTTGCATTGTTGGCAATAAAAAAGACCAAGACAAATATAAACGGAAATATAATACAAAAATGGAAATTATTTGAGCAAATAAAGTTTATACCAAAAAAGTCTTAGAGCACAAGAAACAAAGGGAAGCCAACATAGGCTCCAAACTCTAAAATAACATAAATCTCCAGACCCTAAAGCAACATAAATTCAAATAAGCAATAAGCATTTCACTCTTTGTTACTCAGCCAAAGAAGTTTAATCCAAATACCTTATGCCACAAAATAGCTCAAATCAACTTAAAGGTCTGTCAACCCACAACTTAACAGCAATGAAAACACTGACACAACAAACAAGTTCAAGCTCATTTGGCACAATCACAGTAAGGTCTACAACCATGGAACAGCTGAATCATAAATTTGTCCCTAATGGTGAAATGAATCAAACATGTGACAGAAGAGCAATGCAAACACTGGCACACAAGTTAAAAGAATTTAGAATTTAATATTAAAATTTTAATTGATAAAAAATAGCCAATACCAAGCTTCTAATAAGATTTGGGGGAAAAAAGGAAAGGAAGAAAAGAAAAGAAAAAGTAAGAAGAAAAAAGTTGCAAAGGCTTGGATAAATCATACATAATCAAAGCAAACTCAAAAGGAACTCTTCATACGTTAACTATTCATCAGGATGCACTACAAGACTGCTTGGATGCCCAATTAAGATGTTCGTTGGATAAACCCCTTAGGACCAAAGTTGAGAAAAATGAGCAAGGACATAAAAGAAGATATCTTTTTCAACAGAGAAGCCACCAGAGTGCACAATCTCGTAATTATAAGACAACAGATTCCTAACACCATGTGATTTACAGTACTCCACTCTTGTAAAATCTCTGATCCTATGGTCTCTTATTCGAAAAATTCCTTTTATTCCCCCCATTGCTAAGCTCATCCAATTGCAAACCATATTGCTATGACATGGATTGAGTCAATCCCTATCTCAAGACTAGACTTATTTGTTCAGAGCATGCCCATAAACAGCAGAAGCCCAGATTTGGAATGAAGTAAGGTCCTAATCCAGCCTAAACTTATTCTGCAAGGCCCAAGCTCCAATATTTTTTGAATCAGACCTGGCAGGAGCGTGCAATTAGGGAGGCAATATTTTTATTTGGTAAAGCATTGACAAGAATCGGTATGTCCAAATTGTTTCATGTATAAAAATTTTCACTAGTTTTATTATATTAAATTCATATGAACTCTAAATCATGCTGAATATGCAAAAGACTAGAGCCTGAATAAAGGATTGCACCAGGTTGCTTAATGCATCCACATTTGTGGTCAGCAATCATGAATGAGTAGCTGAAATGCTTTGCATGTAAAAGGGAACTAGCAAGACAAACAGCACATAATAAGTTTAACAAATGATACTTTGTTGGCACTATCATGCCACATGAAAGTATAAATTTTGTAAGGTGCACAACAGAAATGTTCCAATATCCCAAGGTGAGCTGGAACTATGACAGTTCCCATTGTTCACTCTAGGATCATACATCTCAATTCACCAAAAGCAAAAGTAGTGCCACTTGTATAAAAGAATTAACATTGTATGCATAAATAATAGTATACAGATGAACAAGAAGAAAAATACATGAAGATGAGATGACAAACAAGCAGTGGAAAACAACCAAGCCATATATAGAAGATAGACTCTCAAAAGGAAGACAAAAGGTACAAGACAACAAAAGCAGGAACAGAGCTTTATATGAACAATCCAGCTGGAAACAATTATAAACTTGCAAAACAAGGGTTGGGTTGCGCCATATATATTAAAGAGTATACAATAATGATGTATTTTGTGAATCAAATACATGGTCTAATAACGAACCATTTTAACTTAACATAACATTTTAATTAGTTGATAATATTAGTTGAAACTTTTTTGAAAGATTTTCTTTTTGTCAAAGGTTTCATTCACGTCTAATCCATATCGAGTAGACCTGGTCGTTGTGAGAATTCTTAATTCATGAGTTGTAGGGAGGGACTTATGTCACCACAAACAGAGACTAAAGCAAATGTTGGATTTAAAGCTGGTGTTAAAGATTACAAATTGACTTATTATACTCCTGACTACGAAACCAAAGATACTGATATCTATATGAACAATCCAGCTGGAAACCACTGGGAACTCCGATTAGTTTCTGAGCTCCTACCAATCAAAGGCTCAGCCAATTTATCCTCAGGTCACAAATGCAAATGCCCCATTAATTGAGCTGATCACATAATTTTGCTCAGGAAGATCATAAGCAGAACAGCTTCACAGACAGAATACAAATATCAAGATGAAAGTCACCATCTTAACATGTCCAATCTGTCTTTGTATGTCCCAACTAAATCTAGAAAGAAGATTTTTCTTAAAGCAATAAACTCCAATCCAGGTTAATGGCATTAATCATGGTTCATTAAATAATTAAAAAGAAAAAAGTTTTCTATTGCAAAAAAAAAAAAGAGAGAATAAAAAGTAAAAGACATTTTTTTCACATACTGGAAAGCCACATGTTATTTTGGCACAGCTCTTTCATCATTTTTCAAGTAGTAACCCCAAACAACCAACATCAAGGATGCCTTGAACCTAAAAAGAGTTTCTGACCTATGGAGTTACTACTGCAAGGTTGTTTGGGGGACTAGTAAGACCACTCATCAGTTGATACAGTAGGTCTCTCAAAACCAACCTCTCCAATTGACAAGAAAAAAATTTTGAAAAACAAAGGATATGATATCATGGGGCGCAGGGCCAAAACTAAGAGTTAGAATGGATGGAGCAAGTGAAAAGCAAACAAGGAGATTGTGAATTAGGAGTTCAACTAATAGATGTTCCATACCCTTTCACTTTCTCTTGCTATGGGAAGCCCATCCTCCTAAGAAACTAGGGACCTAAATAATAAAGCTTAAGCTACCCATGGGTGGTTTTAAGAGATTGATACCTAAAAATAAGCTCCATTTTCAACCAAATAGCACAATCAAAAAAAAAAAAAAAAATCAAAGGACAGAAATTGAAGAAAGATCACTATATTTCTTCATTAGGTTTTAACCCTTCCCTTCTTGTGCTTTCAACATGTGATCCTCCTATAGATGACAGTTAGTTTCCTAGAAGATTTACTCTTCTATAACTTGATTTTGTTTGTAACAAGGCCACTGACTGATTTTTTTCTTTCTTAGATGTACTAGATATGTTGGCCCTTATGATTGAAGGTATAGGTGTATAATTAAGGGGTATGCCTCTTTCAAA
The DNA here is from genome assembly GCA_017589505.3 of Metroxylon sagu. NCBI lineage: Eukaryota > Viridiplantae > Streptophyta > Magnoliopsida > Arecales > Arecaceae > Metroxylon > Metroxylon sagu. Next base: position 1,611,830 of record JACVBY030000603.1, on the reverse strand, counting down.
AATTATAAAGCAAGACCAAGAGAGTGGGGATATTATTGGAACCATCTAAAAATGCTGCCCAAGGGAGAATTAACAAAGAATCACAAAAGCCTCTCTCTCCTCCCCCCCCCCCCCTCTCCCTCCCTCACTCCTCTTTTTCTTTCTTTCTCTCTTTTCACCTTCCTTTCCTTTAATTGTTTATCTTCTTTATTCTCTCCTTCCTTTATTTCCTTTTTCTTCTTTCCCGTTTTTTTCCTTTCCTTTTCTTCTCCCTTCCTTTCTTTCCTTTCTCTTCTTTCTTTCATTTTACTTCTTTTTTCCTTTTTTCTTTCTTCCTTTTCTACTTCTTTCCCTCCTGTCTTTCCTTTTCTTCTTTTAGTTCCCCACACGAAGAGTTTTGAAGTCCCAACAGTCCCATTTTCTTATAGGAATGAGACAAGAAGGCCAAAATGCCCATCCCACCTAGACTTAAAATCTTGCAAAAAAAAAAAATCTAGATCTTGCAATTCTATTTGATTCCGATCATGAAGTGGCATTTTAATCAAGATCATAAGGCCCAGACATGGATTTTAACATTTAGCCAACAATGCAAGAAGAAAATTAGAAAGGCATTGGTTTTGTATGTTCTTCCCAGTTTGTGCATTTCTTGGGTCTAATATGGGTCACATGATGTAGTAGCAACAAAACCCACTTAATACAAAAACCTTTACAATCATGATTTTAAATTCTATGGGGAAGGAACACCTCAATTTTTTCATGGAATGAGATGATCTATATCCCACCACTTGAGAAAGTGGATGTCTTGTCCTATCTCAATCCATTTCCAACTCATCTTGTAGCAACAGTTGACTTGTGTGCTATACGAACACTCATGATTGTGGGATGCCCCTGCTGTCTCACTAGTATTTAAAACCTTGCTTACAACTCAAAGCTCTAAATCCTTTCCATCTGAGCCTAAATCCTTTGTAGCCTCTCCTTGATTGTTGGCAACACCCTATAGGGGCCATTTTGGTCATTTTTGGTTCTGCAATGACTACTACTAGGAGAGCTCAACTATGTTCTAGGATCCAAGCACCAAGGTATGAGGATCACACTGTGGTGGGGTCTACAATTTAGAGAGGTGAAGGGATTAGAGAGTGTGAAGACCTTGTTGGATGTGGATAACAAGTCTCCCAGATGCGCTTGTTGAAGGTTGGATTTCAAAGGGAGCAATGTTAAGGAGTAAATCATTCCATAGGAGCGGGCCAAGGACATCGTGATGAATAGGTTCCTCTTCAATGAACCCTTCAGTGGGTGATGGATGTTGTTATTCTTAAGTTTGTTTTCCCTGGTTTAAAAAAAAAAAACTAAAGTTTCTTTTCCTCTGGCACTTGGCCTCCTTTTAAGATTTCATTGGTACTTCTAGCTTTGTTTTGATAAATGGTCAAGAGTTTTTTTATAATTTCTTTTTGTATAACAATGGGTGTTTTTCAATGTTTATTATTGGACTATGGGAGAGATTTGGGATGCAAGATTTTAAAAATAATCTGCTCGTGTTACTTCTATCATATTATAAGGAGAAAGAATTGTGATAAATAGATCATTGATGTTTGACATGGGTGATGTTTGACAAATCATGTGGACAAACATTTGCAATGCAACAATGCTGCATTTCATAAACCAGCAGTACTCACTACAAATTACTTTGTTTCATAATTTATGTCAAAAATTGCTATTGTAGCCTAGAAATTTAAGTTGTAAAAATAGTATCGAAAGCTTGGCTCTTGTCAACTAGCCTACTAAAGATAATAGTTGAATACTTAACCAAACATAGACCTAAGTCATTTCTGATTCAACCCAGATCTAGATATAAATTGGGTTGGGACTAGTTCATGCCTTATCTAACCTGGCCTAAATGGCCCATTTGGCCTAAAAGAAATTCCATAGGCTCAACCAAACCCAAGCTGGCAAGCCAGAGTGTTGGGCCCAGGTCCAAAAATCATGACCCAAAAGGTAAGCAGCTTAAGTCTTGGTCTAGCATGCTCAGACCTAAACTGAGCTAGGTTGCATGCCTAATTATTAAAGTGTATATATTACTATGCTCTTTGCTTTTGAAACCCATGCAATACTGGTCACAAATATCAACATTATGGATGCATCAAAGTTACTCATCATGGAATATCAAATCAAGATTGCAGTCTATCATAAGAAATCTCTACTTGCTATCCACTGGTCAACAAAATAGCATGCTACAATGCCAACACTTCATGTCTGTCCAATAAGTTCAACCTACATCCCTTCAGGTGACTTTAGCATTCTTCTGCTAAACTTAATGAACTAGTTTGTTTGATTGGTGAACAGATGAAATAAATAGGACTAGTGCACTCTTTGTTATTGACGTGAGAAAAATGCTTTGACCTTCTATAGCTTGTTGACTAATAGGAACGAAAGTATTAACAATGGAGAAAGGGAGCAGTTGTGGCTGCTATTCTTTCATTTTAAATGGATTTGCTTAATGATTGAAACCTAACTTGATTAGATTTCAGCCAAAAGTTAGTAGGAATAATTCCAAACAAAAGATTTGATAGCACAAAATCATTTTCATAATCTTCTTACTTAAATATCTCCTGAACAATAAATTTGAAAGATGGCACATATTGGGCCTTCAATGGGACAGTAAGAAGAAATTCAGTCACTTGGTTTATAGATGACTAAACAAGTTTACAGAAATAAATTTACACAATAAATAAAATGAACAAGCTCTAGGAAAACTTTTTGTTTTGTTGCTTTTCATAAAACTTCTTTAAGAAACAACGATGACTGAATCCTTTTACTACAAAGCTCAAGTTCATTTGAGGGATAAGAAAAAAAAAACCCGTTCTCCTTCCCTCAACAATCTGCACCACATTCTTACTGAAACCTGGTGAACCAATTAAAAAGAAATGGGGAAAAAACAGAGTAATAGTTGGAAAAGTTTACAAAACCCCATCATATAACATCTTTTAAAGATTAATTATGCTATCTGATGCATGTATCAAATAAAATTATCTTAAATGTAAGCATCTGCAATGGGTGAAATACCTCAAATCTTAACATGTTTCTCATTCTGACATTAATGCAGACAAAAATTTTAAGACAACACAATCAATGACCCAATTAACAAGTGCGCCAAGGTGTCATTCCTAAACCACCAAAATATCCAGCGAGGAAACTAGAACATTCCCCAAAGAAGTTCTTTATGGAACAAAAGTGGCATTATATCTGATTTCCAAGATGCTGATTATATATGCAAGCAATAAGTATTGGCTAAGAACTATTCGATGCTTTAAAAATTGCAACGATGCTCTCTGACCTCAGCATACTGCATTTAGACACAGGTAACCAGAAGATGTTCAAACTGCTAAACTAATTAAAAAGAAAACATAAAGACCCTTACTAAAAAGGTACGGAATTGTTGAGATAGAGATTGAGAGTCTAAACCTGTCAACACTCCGATGCTCCAGATCCAGATCAATCTTCCTATAATCTTCACCCCGCTCCTCCAACAGAACCTCTCGGGGCTTGGCATCACCAAAAGGGTTCACCTTTGGCCGAGGTTTGGGGGCTCCAGCTGCTGCTGCCTGCAAACCCGGGCTACCAGGTCTGCTTGACTGTGCACTAGTCGGCCTGCTAGAGGGTGAACTAGTCGGCCTGCTTGTCTTCTTGGACTCCATCTCGGAATCTATCTTCTTCCAGTCCACCCCTTTCTCTGCCAAAACGTTCTCTCTTGGCCGGGCAGCACCAAAAGGGCTGGGACGAGTTCTCACAGGCTCACTCGATGCTCCCATATTCCCCTTCGGTGGATCCAAGATGAGTCTTGGCCTCTCCCCGTTGTTGGACGGAGATCCTCCACCTGGCCTCCCTCGTCGATCGAAATCAGATGGAGAACGAGAATCCCTGAACCCCGATCCGAAACTGGGGGACCTGGAAGGGAGAGTCTTCTTCCCAGCAGCCCAGTTATCCACCCCGTCAGCCCTAGATGGACCTCCGCTGCCAAGCGAGTTGTATCGATCAGAGCGTCCATAATCCGTCGGTGCAGGAGCGAAGGGTTTCTTCCCAGCAGCCCAGTTATCGACCTCATCAGCCCTCGATGGGAGGTCCAAATCGGAAGCCCTAGCCAGCGGTCCCCTCCGCGGCTCATCATCAAAACCACCGTATGACCTCCTGCCGCCGCCAGCGCCGCTCCAAGAACTTTCCCCATCATCGGACCTGCGGCCGGAGAAACCCCCGCGAGAGCCGCCGCCGTAGCTCCGGAACCCGCCGCCGAGGCGGCCGGGTTCGAGCTCCTCCTGGGAACGCTCCCGGGGGCCAGTGGGAAGGCGGAGCATCTCGTCGGGCGTGAGGCCCTTGGGCTCGAAGAGAGATTCCCCACGGCCGCCGCCGCCGCCGCTGACGAACTGCGAGAGGGGGACAGTGACGGGCTTCTTCTTCCTGGGCTTGGCGGCAGCCGCCTCCTTGAGGCTGGGGAAGCTCTGGGCGGGCTCGTTGCCGAGGACGGAGCCCGCGGCGGAGGAGGAGGCCCCATCGGCCGCCGCCCCCTCGCGCTCCTCCTCCTCCGCGCGCTCGGCGTCCAGCGCCCAGGCGCCGACTCCGCCCCAGGCCTTGGACATTTCCTCCTTCCTTCAAGACTGGATCTGAGAAGACGATGAGATTAGGATTAGAATTAGGGTTTCGGTGGCGAGAAGGGAAGAGCCGAAGAGCAGCTATGACTCCCTAAGGGGCGCCCGAGCTCAGCTAACATGCGCCGGGCGATTAAGGGTTTGCCCTTCTCTCTCCCCTCCTTATATCGTCCTTCAGGCGAAGCTAAAGCGCGTCGAGAGTAATCTTTTTTTTTTTTTTTTTTCTTTTTTCTTTGCTTTTGAAGGGAAATAGGCGTATCGAGCGGCAGATCTGCCTTCCTCGAGTCGAAATATAACGAGAAAGAGTTTTTTTTTTTTAATTTAAAAAAAAAAAAAAAAAAAAAGTGGGGAGGGGTTGGGGGTTCTCGATGTGAGATTATTTTAATTTTAATATTTTGATATTTTACTTCTGTGTTTTCACAACGGTAAGACATAATTTCGCTGTATGGTAGCGTGGAAAGCTAAAATACTTGGGTGGAATATCTGAAACTTATTTAGAAAATAATAATACAATTTTATATGTGGGAGCTTTTTGGGTGGTCGGCGTGAGCCACCGCGACGCGCTGACGGTCGTCGACCTGGCAGACACGTGTGAGTACTTAACTAGGGCGGCTTTTGGGACACGTGTCGGCGTCTGAAAGCGAAAGCGATCTATGTTGCTGTTTTATGGAAACCAGCTGATTAGATAGATAGGCGCCGAAGAGGTCTCAGATTTTGGATCTCGTCACCGGTGGTGCGCATACTGTCGTTGGTTGTCCGAGGACCATCGCTTGGGTGGAAGAAGGGCTCAGCGAATCAAGGCTACGCTAACCGCATTTGGTCGCAGTAATTTTGTCCGGACTAGACCTGCAAAGGAGAAGAAACTGCCGACATTGGAAATTTATTGCCCGAAACTTCCATCCAATTTGATGCCGCACGTCTGTTTGAATTTTCTCACGCGAAACTTCCCTCATCCCATCGGTCTCGCGTCACGACAGCATCTCACCGGCATTGCCATCACCGTCAATGGCAAGCGGTTGATCGCCAATGTAGACGAAATGCAACGCCTCACATCAGGCGGGTCCATGCGGCGCTGTGCTGGGTCTAAAAGAAGGTTGGAATCTCAGTGCGTGCAATGCCGCTCGCTCCGCTGTACTCCTGACGTCCATCCATACACGTGTCCCCTTTTTTTTTTTTCTTTTTTTCTTTTTTTTTTTTAAAAAGGAGTCTGTTTTATTTCGAACTGCCACGTGTTAAGATTGATTCAATGCTATTAAATTCTCGGGGTAGCGCCAATTGCAAGTACAACTCGGATCATGGATGACCGAGTTCTATTAGACAATGGCCGTTGCTAAATAAAATAAAAATTTCGTACCTAACTCTGAGGATCTCACGTGCAGCGAAGGCAACCAAAAAAAAAAAAAAAAAAAAAAACCAAAATACTTTTGAGATATCGATCGTAGTTCCCATTAATTGATAAAGTTTATGAGATCACAGGGCAAGCCCTTTAGGAGCAATTTTGGAGCATTTAGATGGATTAACTCGATTCCTCCTGATGCTTCTTTTTATTTTTTATATTTTTTAAGATAAAAATCTTAATAGATTTTGAATGAATCTTATGATTTTTTTCTACCCTTTTTATTTCAATTACGCGTTCGAATTTTGTTCTATTTGTTAACTTATGGGATTAAGGATATAAATTTTTATTTTTTCTCTCATTCATTTTAGGTATCTACTTCTAGTTTTTTTTACTTTGCACTTTTTTAAATAATATTTTATAATTTAATATTATTTTAGATATTAGATGTGGTTTTCATCCAAAGGTTTTTGGTAAGTATAACTGAAATTATGAAAAATTTATTTTTACGCAAGTGATTTTTTTTTAATCATTTTATATCTCCTCTTGATAAATTGTTATTCAAATTTTAATATTTAAAATAAATATATATAAAGTTGAGCAGTTGAGATTTCAATATATAAAATGAATATTATAAAATTGAGCCATGTTTTTTTTTTTTTGTTGGATATTATTTTATGTACCTCTAATTATGCTTCAATTTTCTGTTACATGTCCCCTTCCTTTTTCTATTATTATATAATTAAAAAAAGATAAAATTATATCAACAGCTGAAAAAAAATTTAAAAATGAGGCCATTGATAAAAGAAAAGAAAATGGCTCTTCTAAGATCTCGAATAATTTTTTTAGGATATCACTTCTATTTATCCATCTCTTTGGTACAGTGGATCAATTTTAGCTACCTAAACCATGGATTTGATTGTGATAGTATCCATAATAATTCTCAAACCTTTCGTCTATTATCACTCACTGTGCATTCGAACTATAACTAAATGAATATTAGGGTGCACAATTCAAAATAGTGTTTTTTATAAAATCAATGAATAAATATTTTAAAAATGAATGGATGGCTCAAATATAACCTTTCACATGATGGTAACAGGACGTAATTGGATCAAAGTCAAACTTGGGCAAGATCTAATGATAAGGCAACGTCATTGTTGAGTGATCCTAAAGATGGGATGCCTGCTGTAAATTTATTCTAACAGTGACCTCCATGTTGTTAGCTGCTTTTTTGAAGGCTGCTAGCTAATTCTGGCTAGTTCTAGAGGGTTGATAAGCCCCTGCTTGATGCTGATCTCTAGCAGCTATCTCCTCTACTTTTTGATGCACTTCTTGGTTGGCATCCAGCATATAACTTCTCATTCTTAATTACTCAGCTCTCATTTGGATCAACAGTTAGATTCCACCAATAGCAGTATATTAGTGCCTATTGTTAGGCCAAACAGCTATTCTAAATAAAAATGATAAAATTAAATATAGTATACGAATACGGCTTAAATTCAATATAAAATAAATAGATTCGAATTGATTTGAAGTGGATTGATATCGTAAACATGTCGATATAATCATGATACAAAATAATCATATTATCTCACGAGTTGATCCATCAATTCGAAAATAATCTGTTTATAATTTATTTAGTTGATGACATATTAAGTAAATCGTGTTAAGCAGATCGGATCATATCTATTCGTGTTAAAAGAATCATATCTATTCATATTGAGTAAGTTGTATTATATCAATTTAATACTATTTATTTTTAAAAAAAATTATGTGTGTCATGTTGTATTACTCGTATAATAATCATGTCATATTTGTATTTAGATTTTTAACAAGATTAATTAGTTTTATCATGTTCATATCGATGCATATAATATTATATCATAGCTTCGATATGATACGAATACAATATGAATATACAAATTGTCATCCCTAATTTCAAACATGGCTTTAATTGCTAAACAAGCTTTCTAAAGGAGATTTGTTTGATTTGTTGTTGTTTTGCTATTTTTGCTTTATATGCCACTCAAACACCAACTATAAACCTCTGTTGTTAATGTTTGAACACTCATATTGATAAAAAAGTACAGGAATAGATGCATGCCTATTGATGTGTTATTTTATTCTTTAGTTCTCTATTTCTTTATTTTATTCTAAAAAGAAAGAGGTTACATAAGCTTTCTCCTTAATTGAAGCAAAAACATTTCTCAATTCTAAGTTTGGTACTCAAGCAAGTATGAAATTTAAATCCTTCACATTGAAAATGCGCTTGAACAAACCATTCTCGCATGCTAAAATTTTGAAATAATACTAGATCCACTCCTATAATTGCAAAATTTTCAACAATGATCCAAGTTAACATTTGTAACTATTATAAACTAAATTACCAACTCCATCTCATTTGAATATTAAAAGAGCTCATATAATTTTGCTCTACTTAATATGACTGATTTTATTATATAAAACTCAAACTCCAAGGGCCAGCTAAAGACTGGACTTGATTGAGCCCATAAAATAAATGATGCAGTTCTAACTTCAAACATGCGATTATCCTTAATCTACATGCGATTATCCTTAATCTACATGTGATTATACTTAACTAAACAAATAAAATTCTATTTTAAGGCAACTATCCAATAAAAATGTCTAATAGTTTTGCCTTAGTAAACCAATGCCCAAGTGATAAGCAATGTCCCATTTATTTTAGGAGCAAGGGGTTATTTAATATAGCAAATTCAGAAGCATTGCAAGAGTCTAAATGCATTTAAAAGGCACGAGTTGTACTTGAACAATGGAAGGATTTGATAGAAATGAAGAAATGTCCCACTTCAAAAGATTATTCCTAAGTAAATGGATTATAGTTAGGAGATGTGAAACCTCAAAGAGAGAAGAAAAAGATCTCATAGATCAAGTTCCTTGCTAAGTAAACATAGAAACAGTTGCATACTAATATAGACTAAAAGTAATTTATGGATCATAGCAAGATATTCAACAATATTTTGGTGCAATGTATGAAAGATTATCCTATAAATATGCAAACACACATATAAATGCATATTTGCATACATGGCCACACATACCAATAGGGAAGAGGGAAGGGGGAGGGAGAGAGAAAAGATCCAAGAAGAAATCTATTGATTTTTTGATGCTTAAAATAACCATGTTGCTTGGGATCTATCAATCGAACACAATATTATGTAGACATAAGTTATATGATATGAAAGTATGCTTCCACTTCTTATATATTACATGTTGGTCAGAATTAATTCTAAGGAGTTTTTATGTGTTAGTCTTCCATCCTCAAATAATTCCAGGATGGTCCATAGTTTGTTTATGATGAAACAAAATAGTCCATTTTAATGACTTGTTTTCTTAATTACTTAAAACTAAAAGGTGATCATAACTTTAAAATGTCCTACTATTGTAACCTTGGTTGAAGAAACTGGAGACGTGATTAGTTGAAGGAATTGCATAGCAATATATATATATATATATATATGTATGTATAGGTGATTTATTGTAAATATATTAGATAACTAAAGGTTATTATGGCCCCTTTATGAAAAATACAAATCTTGGCCATCCTTTTTTAAGAGGACTAGTTGGAAACTGTATTAGAAAAATGCAACTGATTTTTTAGAAAGATTCAGCTATGGTACATTTTTATTATATTTTTTAGAATGTGAGCATCAATCTTATCCATTCAAAACCTCCATTCCAAGCCTCTATGCCTTAATACCATATTCTTTGCCCTTAGTCTTCTCTTTATTTACGGCACCAGTTAATAGGGCCAAAAGCATCGTCAAAAAAGCCTTATTAGAAACCTTTTATAAGAACTATATTTGGTAATATTGAACTATAATTACGTTTTGCTAAAATAATGTAGTAATCAAAACAAATAAATTTATAGTATGGTTATGCATGATGCTTCTTATCACAATTGATAATAACTTATTGCTACTCGAAATTGCTAGGTTTACTAATCTTAATTCTCCATTTGTTTTGTTTTAGCATGAGTAGTCAAAATAAATGATTTTTTTTTTTTTCTTGGACATGGATGCTGATTTAATACTTATAATTACAGTTGACAAGTTTGAGTTGCAAATAGTAAAATTATAGAGCTACTAATATTTTTATTGTGGATAGTGATTTAAATTCAATATGAAGTGGAGGGTGAAATTCTACCATGAGCTTAGGTGCATTACATAGAAGGCTTCATAATAAACAAAATATTTTACCCTTATCATTTTGACTATATTGCTGTGGCTTAGTTTACAATTAAATATTTAAATGATCTTTTATGGTTAGTTTTCCTTCAAGTTCATTAATCAACTTACATTGATATCTTGGTGATGATCACTTATGTTAGCATTGCATTTGGAGATTTGTTTCTTTTAATACTTATTTGCCTTCGACATCAAGTTTTAAATTGACAATACCATGTGACCTCAGCATGGATTACTTACATACATCAAATGTCTTAAGCATAAGCTGAGATTAATTTGCTCATGCTAAACAGAATTATCTCTCTCTATAAAGAGGAGAGTCATTAATTGATGGCAATGAGACATTGAGACTCTACTACATGTTTTTACAGACAATATTACAACTTATGGAACCCATCATCTAAGAAGAAAAATGTGAAAACAAATAGGTGATCCACTCAACCCTTCTTTAAGTCAATAAACCATCCCCTGTTCTCAAAGCCAAAAGAAAGCATTCTATAAAGCACATGCATGTAGAAGCCACCTGAGCTTCAATGTATAATTTCCAATGGAGAGAGCATACCATCAGCCTATTAAATTGACCTTCAATTCATGTGTGGGATCCATCATGCCAGACCAAGAGGTGAGAATCTCTTTTATAACCTGAAGTAAGTATAAAAGATGAGATATTGGCTTAGAGGTGGCATATTGTATCATAGACCACAAATCGATCGCATAAGAGTATAGCAATAAGTATCTTAACATGAATATGATATGTTAACTAATCATATCAAAAATTTAATTCGAATGTAAACTATATAATTATTTAATAAATAGGGTATATTCAAATTAATATAAATGTATGACCTATTTTTAATCTGTATAATATAAAATCAAATTTTATTTGTTGAAGTACCGAAATATTCAAAACATCTTTTAACTTCTTATTTTTTTTTATTTTACTTATTTTATATATTAAATAAAGATTTATAAGTAGTTTTTAATATAAATTAAAAATGACTAACATGTGGTGTTTAGGTTTGTCGAGGATCAATTTCAAATTAGCATGTTAACTCAAAGATAATTTGTTATTTATTTATAAATCATGTTTAATGATCAATCTGAATTTAGTTTGGATCTATTTGCTAACTCCATATTATTATTTTTTTCCCTCTCTCTCTCTCTCTCTCTCTCCCTCTGTGAATCTTATCCAGTAGAGCAATCGCTGGTGTCGCTAATGTACTCGGCCGACCGGAATGACAGGGAGCAAGCACATCCTCTTACAACCTTAAACTGTCGACCAGATTTTAATTCTCTAATAGGACAAGGAGATGGATGCTCCAATTCTCTCAAATTAAAACATAAATTTGTCCAGATTTCATCGATGCAGAAAAGTTTCCGCGTTCTAAATACTGTCGTTTTGCTCCTAGATTTGGTCAGAACCAAACGGATAGAAGAAGACAGGTCTTAGAAAAAGCCGGCCTTCTTGCGCCTCTCAGCCTACACTTTCATAAAATATTTCGTTGCCAATCTCCCGCTGCTTTGTAATCTCAGCCATTTGCATCAAAAGCTCCACCCTCCCTAAATTTTCTGAGTCTGAGAGAGTCCGTAAGAAATCATCAAAGCTTTTATCACCAAAATTTTGTTCACATCCTCTGCTCCCTTAGGTTGTAGGAAAACAATTCAAACATGAGCATGGAAAGGAGAGGATTGCAGTCTAAGGATGGCGAGCCAGACCTCACGGACTTAATGAATGATTGGTTCTTTGGAAGCGTTAAAACGAATCAGCGAGCATATAATTTGACAGCAGGAGGAGGCGGAGGAGGAGGAGGAGGAGGAGATGGTGGTATACAGAAGGAAGAAGAAGTCGTCCATGGCAAGAGCAGCACGAGCAGGCTCACGCAAGAATGGCTGGAAGAAGCTCAGAGGATGGTCGCAGGTTCGCCGTCGAGACTTGGGTCACCGGCGAGGGTGGGGTTTTCTCCGAGGTTTGCTGCCTTACAGAGTAGGGAGAGCCCTGCTTTGCTCGATAAGAGGGATCCACTCTCAAGATCAGCAAGAAGGTTTGCCACCTCTAATTCATCTTGTTAGGATATTAAAGGTTTTAAACCTTTAAAAATTTTAACTTTATGATGAATTTGATCTATCTACTTAGAATCATAGTACCAGTGTATCGGCTTTATTTTGCTGAGATTTGAATTATTAATCAAAATAATTACGATAATATGGATTAATTTATAGATTTTTATAGATAACATGAAAGCATACAAATTTAAATTTGATCAAATAAAAATTAATTTATTCAAGCATGATTTGATGAAAGAATTTTGGCAAGCAGAGTACATATAAAGGAAGAAAAATGAAAATTTCTTCTCCATGGTCTCTGTTGCTTTGTGATTAGTGCGAAGAAAGGATAATGGTTGATTACGTAATATATCCAAGTTGGTCGCAGGCACAGATTGGCGGAGGGCGTCGGCGACGAGATCCTGCTGCGAACTTCCGCCCGCCACAGCCGAAACAAATCCGAGGGCTTGGCAGCATCCTCCGACCCCTCCGAGCCCCAGTCGCCCGCCTCCGCCGTCCACAACTGGTTCTCCAACTTCCTCAAACCCCCCACCCCCCCCGCGCCTGAACGCCACCACCACCCCCAACCCCTCTCCGACGACCCCCACGACAGCCCGCCCCCAGTGCTCCTCCCGAAGCAGCCCCTCCGCCGCAAGTCCCGCTTCCATGAGAAGCCTCCGGAGCCCCACCCCGCTGCCAGCCCGCGCCGCACCCTCCAGAGCCCCCCGCCCGCTGCGCCGGAGCCCGACGAACAAGGTCTCCTGCTGTCGCCGCCCCGGAATTTGGTGCAGTCGGCTCATCGACGGTCGGTCTCGTCGTCCACGTGCTTGCTGGATAAGGTCTCCCGGGTGGATGGTTCTGGCCATCGGCGGTCGGACTCCGCCTTGTCCGAGGCCGGCGAGCGGCGAGCGGTGGCGGAGGAGGAAGCGAGGCAGCTGAATGCGTTCCTGAGGAGGCAGAGGGCGATGATCGCGAAGATCTCTCGCGGGGAGCTGTCGGCCAAGGCCCAGATCATACTCTCCGGATCCTCAAGCAATTGTGAGACCCGCTTCACCTTCTTCTGCTTCCATCACCGCCTAGTGTGGCTCGTCTCACCGGGCAGGGATGGGATGTTTCCATTTCTTTATTTTTTTTGAATTATGTATAAAAACTATATATTTTTTTTCTTCTGAAAAAGACGATCTTTTTCTCTTTTTTTTGGACTGCAAATTGGAAAAAGACAATCTAATCGTGGCAAAGTAAAGATATATAAAGAGAGAAAGACAAGGAAAGAGGAATTTAAAACAGTACAAAAGCAAAATTCACCAACGTTTAATAAAAAGAAAGTTCTGTTTTATTTTGTTTTGTAAAACAAGCACTTTTCTTTTAAAGAAAAGATCTATTTTGAACTTTTTTTTCTTGGTTAGAATCTATTTTGAACTTTACTTACCCTTATTTCCTCTGCTTTTAGAGCTAATGGAATTATCCATATCTATCATGTATGAATTCATTGACAGTATATATGCATCAACTGTTATAATATAGTTATGGTTTGCGCTTGATGTATACATTCACTTGAAGGTAGGGGCAGCATAGTTCTAGAACATGCATAGATGCATACATACATAGATACATATGTATATATATCCTTTTTGTATTTTTAAGGAATAGTTCATTTTGGACTTTATGAACCATGAAGCCACTGTCTTGAAGAATAAAGTTCAAATGGGCCATCACCCTGGAGACCAATTTCTTTTTTAAAAAATCCTTTTCTTGGGAAAAAAAAAGTAAAAGATTAGATTTTCTGCATAGCTAATTTTTGAAAGAAAGTTCCTTTTGTTTTTAAAACATGTCCTTCCCTTATCCATAGGCACAGCAAGTTCAATGGTGGCAGCCATTTGCTATGCATGGCTACTAGAGAACAGGGAGAAGGGGGAGGGTGGCAGTGGAGTAGTGGCACCAGTGGTGAACATGAAAAGAGGGAGGATGCTCAAGCAAAAGCAAGCTGCCTGGCTATTTTTTCACTTGGGGATTGATGCATCTGCCTTGCTTTTCTCTGATGAGGTATGACATTCTGTTCATCAGTTGTAAGTGTTTGGTACAGTGGTATTCTGGCTTGGAACTAGCATAGTATGCGTCATGCTGTGTCAGTTGAGTGTTAGGCATACACTGACACATAGTCATGACAGTATAGCAATGATGCTATATGTGCCATGCAATACCTTGCCATGGTCAGCACTTTGACTCACAATGCAGATTGCTCCCTTTGAATTTTGTTTTCCTCATTGCAATTCAGTAAGGTCATGTCTAGAGATGCTGCGAGTCATATAAGTTAATCTTAGTAGAGCACTAGACACATGCAAATGGATGCAATGTCTTTCATTTGGTTTGGTGAAGTGCACTTGTTTGCATATAAAATGTACAGAGGGAGTATGAAATATGCACATGCAAATGCAAGCGTTGTTACAGTATGCCTATTTGCCATGCCATGAGACATATTCTGTTATTTGACCCTAAAATTATCTATCTTGTGCTCTTCATTTTCTGATGTTTATAAATTATTTTTGTATTATTTAATTAATTTTAATACATTATGTTAGGAAATAGAAATATTTTAACTCTTTGAACCGATTCTTGAAGAGCTAAGAAAGAAAATATTAGTTGCACTTTAGACTCAAGGAAGCAGAAGCTGGGTTTCATAATTTTATAGAACATTTTGATATTTCCTTGTTGCTTTTTGCAGACTTATTTCATATTCACAATTATTATTATATAAAATCTTAAGTTTGTCAAATTCCATGTGCGCATAATGGCTTTTGTTATTTATTTTCTACTTTTCTTTTCTTTTCTTTCAATTTTGATAGTTTACAGGTGTTGCAACCTAGTGTTTCAAAGAGATATGAAAGGAAAATAAAGTTTTTTGACATAATTTTGGCTATCCTAAATATCAATTCTCATGCGTCTTCAGATTATCTTATGTTAGAAGGGTGCCAAGAACCTGCCTTTGTCCCAATGTTCTGCACTTTCACCTGTCCAAGATCTCACAAAAAGATTCTCTTAAGTTAGATTGCTATAAAAAAATACTAAAAATACACTGTTCATGTGTTTTCTTCCATTTTTTTCATTTGTATCAATATTGGAAGCATTTACTCTATGTTAAACCTGGATTTCGTTAGCTTTGAGAAAAAGTATGGAGACATTATATTCTAAAGAGTTTTAAAGGAAAACAAAGTTTTTGACATAATTCTAGCTTTTTTGAAACTCAGATACCATGTGCCTTCATGTTTAATCATCATCAAACAGTAAATTGATAGAACATATTGTAAATATGAATTTTCAATTATATTCTTAAGAAAAACTTATTTTTTCACAAACTTAGTGCAAATTCAGCGAAATGATACATTAAAAAGTCCAAATCAGTGCAATATACACCACAATGATGTATAGTTTATGCATTTACTTAGTTCTTTATTACATCTGAATCGTTCCCTTTCTTTGATATTGTTATTTCTTTCATAATTCTTGATCAAAGTTGTCAAACTGAAACTGGAACTTATAAAATACCACAAAAAAATCTCACTTGGCCAGCAAAGCTAAGTTTTAGAACCTTGGTTTTTGCTTGTAACATTCTCTCTCGGTACTGTTTTAGCATTAACTTCTTATCCATGGAAAATACTTTGTTCTCTTGGATTCAGTGAATAAGATTTGATCTAACTAGTTTTCTTTTTCCTTCCTGATTTTCTCCCAAATCATGGTTGCGCATAGGTCTTTTTCATAGTCATATCTTCAGGACAAAGTTCTAATACTGGTTGACTTACTTTCCTTAATTTGAATCAGGTGGATCTGGAGGGACTGATAATGGCGAGACAATTAAGCATAGTTGTCATCGGGCAAGATGTTCTAAAAACTAATAGTGAGGTAATTGTTCAATGCTCAAACTTAGCAAGCATAGGATGGTGAGATCAGTTCTTATACATGCTTCATACTGCTCATCTAGGCGGGATCGCTGTGCACAGTTCTCACAGATAACTACTGTGAAGAAGCCTATGATCTACTTCAGATGCCAATTTTGAAAAAGCTTTTGGTATGCAAACCTTTAACTGCTATTTGTGTTACTGTGCTCTATTTTAATTTTTTTTTTTTTTTTTTTTGGTGCACTTATGTTTTGAAGCATTCTTCTATTTCCAGCTTGCAGGTATTCTGTTAGATACACAAAATCTGAACAGTGCTGCTAAATTCTTTATAAATAGGGATGCAGAGGCTGTACAATTGCTTTCGGTTGGCTCTGCTTCTGGCTATAGACATGAACTATTTGAACAATGTACCCTTCTGTTCTAACCCATACCACAACATGTAATTACATAACTATCCACGTTCCACCAGTACATAACATCCTGTCTGTTTCTTAACTAGTGATGCAAGATCATAGGGAAAGTTCATTTCTTGAAGCTTTGAGGCAGAACTATGGGAAGCCTTCTAATGATGGTGAGCTTTATACTCATGTTCTTCAGTTTTTTCAAATATAACTTACTGATATGATTTTGTTCTGTAATTGAATAAAGCAATGTGGGTTTATATGTGATATTCAAGTTATTGTATAACTGTCTGTATTCTATCATTAGTGCCTCTATTTTACATTCTAATCTTAGTTTTTTGTGGACTTTATTAGTGAAATGTTTTTCTTCCCTTGTTTACATGAGTATTACAACCCAAGTTTACTTCAACCAAAAAAGAAAGTTATCCAACATGTCTCCATTGTAGAACAATGTTTTGATGGTGAAAATTAGTCTGGTAACGATCAGGCTCTAATTGGATTACTCTTAGCTAGACAGGGCATTCGTGGATGTAGCTTGACTCTTGATTTAAAATTCTGAACCAGATTGGAACTAATTGCTCAAGATCAATGCTTGAAACTAAACTCCATTCTGGCTCATCCATCTGAAAATCAATGATTGTGTGCGTGCTTTTCTTTTTTTTTTTGTGTTGTTGATTTTGGATGGTGGTGGGGGGGGGGGGTGTTGAGGGAGGTACTAGGTGGCATTGGATGATGCTTGTTCTAACATGTCAGCCTGGCCTAGAAAATGTCTTTCTCCCATGAAACATTTTTCCCTTGTAAGTAAGTGCAGTATTATATACCATGAAGATATAGAACCATACATGCCCATGGTAACAAAAACCATGATGTCACTAGGAACACTAGAAACTGAAGGAGCATCCAATGGCACATGCAAAATGCTAAACCTATAAACCGATCAAAGGAAACCAAAAGGTGCATGCATAACCTGACCTTTGCCAATGTGCTTGTGCTTCGGTCTTCGATGACATGCTGGCGCACTGCCTTGACAACAGCAGTAAGGTTAAATAACTCAACGGAGGTAGTGGCCATGGTAGAGGGTTAACAAAATGGGGTCAAGAGACCCAGTTGCTCCAGAATGTTAAAATTTATATTTCCTCGATACTGGATAGATGGAACGAGTCTTCAGTATACTTTTTGCTATTGACAAGTGTGGAAGATGTATTTATGTATCCTACAATGTGATTTGGTTTGATAAATTATAAAAACTAGTTTTTGTTACCTAGCAAAACTGATTTTGGATGGACCTGTCCGCTTGATAATTATTCTGAAGTCATATAATTATATATGGCTTAAGATTAAGATAAGTTTTATGTAGAGAAAAAGTGGAATTTTAACACTTATTTTGGTTGTTACATAGGTGACAATATTATACTGTTACGTAATGATTTAAAATATACTCAGATGAGAAAGGAGGCCATGAAACTAAAATGCAAATATAGAATAAAAAAGATATTGTTTTGAAAACTTATGTTCCACAATGTTATGAAAATTAGCATAATTTATTAGATCACTGAAATGTTTTACTCTTTGGTTCTCTTGTCCTACTATAATTTAGGATTTTTTTTTTTTTTTTTTTTTTTTTCAGAAACGTGGTAGGTTTATGTTCTGAAACTCTGAATTCATATAAAAAAAATTAGAAAAGTTCTCTACCACAATCAAAGCATATATCCATTCTTTAATTTGTAACATTCCATTCCTATTTCATTATTTAATACTTTACAATCCTGACTTTGATTTTTAGTGAAGCCACTATGAGTTGACAAAAGGCTTCCATCAAGTTTAATGTGCTGTACTTTTTGAAAAGCAAACTTTTAAATTTTATTGGTGCTAGATCACACTCTTTTCCATTTCCAATTCATTACATTTACGCAGATTTATTTTATGTCATTGTGAATTTAGATAATGATGAATATGAAGAATCTCGTGAACATAGGACCTCAACAACAAAGTCATCATCCATTTCTCCCCAAGAAGTTAATATACCAAGATCAGGTAAGATTACTGATCCCCTGCAGGAGGATAATGATTTAAAACATTTTGTCTTGTAAGGTGCAGAAATTACCAGGATTTGACAACGTATGTCAACATTGGATCAGTTAGATTTGTCAATATATAGTAAGATACAGATCTGATTAGTAGAACTTAATCTGATGTTGTTATATCATTGAGTATCACACGCAAAAGCTTGTAGAAATGCAGCCCAAAACTGGTAATCAATAAGCAGCTTAAAGCTTCTCTGTGATTCCAAAAGTTTGTCTTCAAAATAGTGACCAAAAAATACAATGGTATAACCATGTTACCTTCTCTCCTTTTGCACTATCCTTCTCTCTTTTTGCACCAAGTGACAAATTGCCAAGTGAATGCCGATGCCTTTCAAACTTTTTCACTTTTTCCCTCTTGGAATACTGATGATTGATTGCAATAGTCTTATCTAAGTCGTAACACTATGCTAACTAGCTGTGAAGGCTTAACTTTTCCATCCAAATTATAAATTAAACAGGAGCCCTCAACTTTTCAAGCTTCCTTCTTTTCTTGATTGCACTTTATCATGATGTGCTCGTGGAGATGCTGTGACACTAAGTATCCTTGTCTTTTGCTGCTCAGGATGGCTCCTCATTCAATACCCAATGCAATCAATTTGTCACATCCAGGCAGCCAGCTCCTTATATCTCCAATCTGCTGTCCCTTATTCCATGTTTACATTGATCAGAACTATTTCAAGTCAAAAACTGTTGGAGTCCTAGGGTTCATCATAGGGAAAGTTATCTGAAAACATAATGGGTTTGTTTATAAAGGGTCCATGAAGTGTGATGAACTTTCTATAAATTATGGGTAATTTTGAATCAACTATTTCTTCATATGCCTACACACTTTTTTTTCCCTGGAAAAACATGGTGGGATGCCACCACCTGGGTTTGAACCCTGGATCAGTCCCAAATGAAGAGAGATGCCAATCAGGTGACCTAAGACTGGGTGCCTATACACCAGTTTGCATTCTCTTTTGATGGCAACAAGGTTACATACCATAGTCTATACTACAAAAAGAAACAATGAAGGAAAAATATTAAGGTTACTAATGTACTGACCTTCTATTGGAAAGAGAGAAGCAAAGGTCTATGCTAGATCCTTATGTTGATCACTAATCCATGTTTCAAAATTAGATCATTAGTATCATTGATTTCAAATGATTTGAGTATGATTGAATTTGTGTACAGCAAAGCAAAAGCCAACACCAGCGCCAGCGCCAGCACCAGCGCCAGCAGCAGCACCAGCACCTGCACCTGCTCCAGTGAAGGCACAAGAAGCTTCTTCTCGTGGGAAGACCAAATTCTTTTTGGCAAAGTGGTTTGGTTTTGGGTCAAAATGATTTGCATTCTTTCCACCTGCTGACCATTAAGATCTGAAACTTCTAGAGAAAAGAAAGTTGAGCTTTTGACATCTAAATAGCCAAAGTCTGTAGTAGAGGTAATTTATGTGATAATCCATTCAATGTTTGTTGTTAGGAAAATCTATTTTGCTAGTCTTGTAGCTAGTTCTTATACTTAATCATACTTTTTTCAGTCCTATAATTATGTCTCTTCTTGCTTGTCTTAATTCTCTTTCAAGCAAACATTTGGAGTTGGTGGCTGTCCATTTTTATAGGAAACGGTAGCATTATAAAATATATCCCATTGAAAGACAGAAGTTTATTTGAATGGAAAATTCCACCAATGAGTAGTATATTGTCTGATTCAATTTTTACTATAATCTTTGAAACGCAGCCTAATGAACTGGGGTCTATAAAAGCTGCTGTGGAAATGCTGCGATGACTGACTAGAGAGTGAATCAGAGTCTAATCATGAAGCAAATTTGTTTAGTCTCAAGCATGGCTCGCTGTTGGTATTGAGGGGCATAATGGTAAAATTAACATAGCGTCGGTATGCTTGGTATGTTCGGTGTAGGGTGTATCAACCCATTCCAGTATGGTATGTTATGATACTGGCTGGTATGGCATATCATAGTTTCAATCAAAGCAAAGCTGGGAGATGATGTTTTTCCTTTATTCATTGGCAATAAAAAGCCCAGACTAGCTGCAGCCCGTAGTTGATTTAGTTAGATCACGAGGTATGAGACTTAATTTTGTTGTCATAGTGAAAATCAAATGGAAAAACAAGTTTCCAATAACACTGATGGCCCCATATAATAGGACTGACCTCTGAAACTGTTAATTTTCCATTATAACAGAGATAATGGCCATTCTCTTCTCAGTTCAGCCACTCAGCCACAAAGTCATTTTTATTTTGAGATAAAATGCTGACTAGCATAACAGCTGTTATTAATCTTGGGGATTGTTTGTCCTAGAGACTGGAAATTAGAAATATTATTTTATTCTGATGAACAATGAAACAAAATAGGGGTCAAAGGTTGAAATCATGGTCATGCACTGTATTTCAGCAGCCAACAACTTAATTTTCTGTGGTCCTGTTTGCTGCCTGGAAATCAACTTTATGTCCCTGCATTTGTGCTGAAAAGACCCAGGACCCAGGACCCAGGACCCAGGACCCAGGTGAAGGTTTGCAATGGGGCCCTCCAATAAGCCTTGCATCCCTCCAATAAGCCTTGCATCCCCCCACTTGGTGGCACCAATCCTGCTGAAGACCAGCAGTCTCTAAATCCACGAGGAGAAGGCCAGATTGAAAGGTACACGCAGCAAACATTGATTGAAACAAGGCAATGCATCCATGTGCAATGGAAGAGATAAGATAGCTGCCTTCATACAGTGGTAATAGCATTAGTAATAACAGCTCTGGTTGTTTCAGCACCAGCTGCCGTAATTAATTGTATAAAGTCAACACACAACATAATCGATTGTATAAAGGTAAAAATATATTTTTAATCCTCATACTTTCATTCAAAATTTATTTGGACCATTAAATTTTTAATTGTTATAGTTTAGTCCTCCCTCGTATTTTGAGAATGCTTCATTTATGATAATTAGTTAAAATTAATGGAATAGCTCTGCGTTAAAGTGGCACATCAGCTGTTCGATCAATTTTAATATAATGGAACTTGAGAAATGTGATGGCCTTAAAACATGAGGGAATAAATTGTAATAACTAAAATTTGAAGATCAAAATAAATTTTGAGTGAAAGTTTGAGGGCTAAAAGTATATTTTATCTTTATATAAATTAATACACATAAACGTAGAGCAACTATTTCGTTTGATTCCCCAATACAAGAGACTCTCCTTTTGTCATTATACAAGTTTAAATGTTGAATTATCTGTTTGGCTTCCTTCTTTGGTAAAAAATTTTACGAAAAAATTGGCAAACTTTTCCATTGGCCAATGTACCCATGAAATAAGTTACATTTCCAATTATTATTTACCTTTCAAATTAAAGGTAACACTCAACCATTCGTGAGATGTCTAAATTAGTTTTTTAGAATTAAATAATTTTTTTTTTTATCTTCTCCAAATATCTCTATACGATCATAATTCTTCTGTCTATTGATACTCGATTCTTTCTTTCATTTGTTTGCATTTTAGGAAGAAAAAGTAAAAATATAATATTTATAAAAAATTTTATAATTAAAATAAAAATATTTTCTTATGATATAATCAATGTTTTATAAAAGGATATATACTATTATTTAATTAATATTTAGTAACTAAAAAGATTTATTTTTATTTTAAAAAATAAAATTTATATATAATTAATGAATATATTAAAAGTTTAACTAAAAATATAGTTTATTAAAAAAATTGAGCTTCAACTATAGAGAGAGAGAGAGTATATAATTAGTATGCAAAGTATATTTGCTAGTATAAACGGTATTACAGAAAGATGAATAGATTTTTACAATTTATTCGAAAAAGTTATAATATAAAATAATATGAGTAATAAATATTAGACTTATTTTTTAATGCATAAAAAAAATATGGAATGCATTATTTTTTATCTAAATATTGTTTAGATAGTATTTATTTTGAAAAATATGTTATTATTATTGTG
This sequence comes from Metroxylon sagu, assembly GCA_017589505.3. Classification (NCBI taxonomy): domain Eukaryota; kingdom Viridiplantae; phylum Streptophyta; class Magnoliopsida; order Arecales; family Arecaceae; genus Metroxylon; species Metroxylon sagu. The sequence continues at coordinate 1,589,276 of JACVBY030000603.1, read as the reverse complement.
TTTGTATATGAGAAGACTGGCTGTCGATGCGCATGCGATTGATCCGAGGCAGAGGTGTATTTGATGGTTGGCAGTGATGAAAGTTTTGGGATTTGAGACTTTAAAAAACTTTTTACGTACTTAGACAAGGTCTTGTTATTGCACTGTGTTTGTGCTTCTCTTTCAATGGTATCGAAGACAAGATGACAACCAGGACAAAAAGTAGTTGGCATTTTTTAGTGGCAGTTGAGAAAAAGGCGGAAGCTGGGCCTTAGCAGCTCATACATGACTCATAAATGATTCATGAGTACTGTGTGCATGATGGATGATAATGGTTCCATCATCTGATGTCTTCAGCATATACATACATACATATAAATTATATATATATATAATTTATTTGATGGATCGTTTGGATCCATCAACTAATTTTTGGAGTAAGACTTTTTCTGGCACGAAGGTTTTTTTAATTTTTATTATGGAATCAAAAGATAGATTAAAAGTTCTTCTCTTTTTATCACTTTGAGATTGATTAGTTCATAAAAATCTACTTAAATAATTTATGATTAACATACAGATTATTATTTTTGATAATTAAACATGACAATATAAGTGATAATATTTGATTCTCAGCAATCTAAGATTATCATAAATTATAGTAATCCAATTTTTATTTAAAAAGTAAGTATATGATATTACCAAAGTCTGATAATCTTAATTATACTCTTAAATTTTATATAAATATTTAACAATATTTAATTTTATTATATATTCAATTTACACTAGATAACATTTAATTATTTAATATTATATTTATATTAAATATTATTATTATTATTATTTATATAATAATATGTAAATATTAAATATTAAATTATTAATATTTATAATATTCTTTCATCTTAAATTATTATAATATATTATTAAATATTTATATATTAGATATTAATATCTATTATATAAATAGGTATTAAATAAGATGCAGACTTGGTTACATTCAAATGTAATAAAGCTTAGATCCGGTCATCTTTTTCAGCCTTAGATTCATTCAGTTCATGGATCCTATAGATAAAAAAAGTGAAAAAAAGTAGAGTGGCTCTGAAATCCGGAGAGATCCAAGAGTGAGAGAGGTGATCAGATCCTAAACTTGGCTATATTCGAATGTAACCAAGTTTACCTTATTTAATAATATTATAATATATGATAAATATTTATAATATTTAAATATATAATATTTCTAAAATTAATTTATAAAAGTATTGATTTTAATAAGAATATTTTATATTCCAACAAAAAGAGGAGAGAGACTTAAAAGATAAAGAAAATTATAGCAAAATTTAAATAAAATTTAAAAACATAGTAAACTAATTATTGTATTTTATTATTATTAATCTTCTATTCCTATGAATTTAATTATTAAATATAAAATTATCAGAAATAAAAGATTTTTAATAATATTATATTACCACGAATTGAACGTCACCTTCATGTAGCCCTACATGAAAGCTTGTGAATGATATACATCATAAAGAAGGGAATTTATTAAATACTTTATTTACATGTCACCATGCATACAACATGATGCATTAAAGATCATAAATCATGAAGAGCAAGAGGCCTTTTTTTTTATTTTTTTAAGGTTGTTTGCAACTAGAGCGAATGCAATAATCATTACCTTTAGTTACATTTAGGGGTGGATGTAATCTAAGAGTAGTTGCATTTAGAGATGTAGTGAAGATATGCATTCTCAAAAGTAGGCTTTACCATCACCTTTCTTTCTCTCCAATAATCATGTGTAAATGTAGCAAAAGTTGACTTGACCTTAAAAACCTAACCTAATCCTGTGTGGATTAGGTTAGATCGGGTCTATTAGGGATTGTCTTGTAAAATTGATTAAGTTAAGGTCAAATTGTTGACTGAAAAAGTATGAGTCAAAATACCTTAACTCGATCTTGGGTCAAGAATGGTGTGGGTTAAGATTTTGTACTTGAATCCAACCCAACCTTATCCATTATTACTCCTACCTTATGATAACAATATTAATATTATTGCAATAATAAAAAATATCATAATATTGCCATAATTCTTGCTATATTATTCCTTATATGACAAAACAATAATTATTATCATAATACACATAGTAATATATATTATATATAATTATAATATTATATAATATAGTTATAATAGATATTCAAATATAATAATTAACATTACAATAACATGTTAATAATTATTATGTAAGCTATATTATCAATATTTATTAGCTACTAAAACAAAATAATATGATAATTATATTGATTGGTATTATATTATGATATTCATTATCTAACATACTAAGATAATACTATATTATATGCAAATTATTATATCCTATATCATATATTTTTATATTGTATTGTATTATATTATTTTATTGTATCATGTTATATTATATATTATGCTATAATAATATATAATAATATAATTATATAATGTGCTATAATTATACTATAATATAATATTATAATAATTATATAAAGTGATAATATGATATCATAACATCAACAAAGGTAATCTTACCATGTTAGTTGTAAGTAATTATACCCTCTCTATATTAAACAACAAAATATAGAAATTATAGTTCTGGTTCTCTTGTGCAAGCAAGCCAAATATGCACTTGTAAATACAGACAAAATATTTCTAGTTATTGCTGCATCTAGAAATCCAGGCAACCAAACACTCTCTTATTGGATCAATATAAGAAACAAGTTCAGATCTCCACTATTAACACTAGAAAATTCACCAACTCTCACAGTACCAGGTTTATAGGGAGCAAGGGAGTAGCTGTAACCAAAAAAAGAAAAAAAGAAAAAAAAAGAAAAGAAAAGAAAGAGAGAGCAAGAGAGAAGCTTTAGCTGAACTGCCCTTTATAAGGTTAGCCTCATCAGGATTCTACTAAGCTAGATTTGGCACCAGAATTATATGGTGGGATAGTGTATAGATTCCAACTAGTTTGAAGTCACTATTTAGAAATTAGAAACAGCTAAATCAATACCCATAAAAGCAGCCATTCCAAGATAGCACTTGCCATTTGGAATTCGTGTGAAGTGGGGTCTGGGAGACTGGATTCATGGCCACATGATGGCAACCTTCCACTAGATGTTTATATATAGCAAGATAATTGGAGGCAATATCAATGTGAATCCCCTCTGTCAGCTCTACTCATGTCCCTATACAAGGGGGACCAGCTGCAACCAATTCATAGCAACATGCTGGGTCTCATTTCCTCCTCCCCATGTGCTTGGCACCCAATCTATTCCCCACCCAATTCCAGTTCCATAATGGAAAGAGAGAGAATGAACAGAAAACATTATTCACTTCATCTAAATTGCATCCAATATCCAAACAAACCACCTCTCACTTCACAATCTAAATGAAAACATGGTGTCTGATCATTGTAATCTGGAGCTTCACTCAACTGAGCTTCACTCAACTTTCCAGGCATATAAAAACAAGCAAAAACCAGAAGACCCACCTCTATTAGCATCAATTCCCCCAACACTACCATATGAACTTGACCATGATGTGGATGATGATGGAAATGAGTCAGGCTTAAATATAAACAGTGCATGCCTCAACCCAGGGCTGAAGAGCCAGTCATGAACATCCCAATACACATCAACTCTCTGTTTGTTAATGGAAATTGATTCATTTCCTCTGAACTTCCATTGGAGGTGTCTCACATGAATGGCGACATGCCCGTCAATCTTCATCTCCAACTCTGAATCCATGTTACCATTAGTGCTACTATTGTTGCATTCAATCAGGATGTCATGGAGTTTTCCTTTCTCATGGAATTTAGCTCTTGTTGAGAATCTCCTCTTACCAAAGACATGCTCCTTCTTGGACACCAAGATGGCTTCAATGAGAGAAGGCCTTGAACCTGTCCTCAGAAAAGCCTCCTTCTTCAAATCACCAAGTAGAAGGACCACCTCATCATCAGAGACCACTGCCACATAGTAGTCTGACTGAGGCTCAGGCTCGTCGGAGAATTTAGCACTCTTGAGGTCCCAGAACACATCAACAGGCTTCCCCTCCACATGGAACCTTTTGGAGCCATGTTTTCGCCAAAAGTTCCATGGCCGCATCTCAACCTTGCAGCTATTCTGGCATTTGTTATTGTTGTTGTTGTTGGCATCGATGCTGTTGGCATTGTTTTTATCCTCATCATCACTGTCTGATCCTTGTACCAAGACTGAGAGGCCATGAGCAAGTAGATTCTTGCACCATGTGATGGTGATCAGGCAGCAGTGGCCTGCGATCTTAGTGTGGTAGACTAACGTTACTGCACCTTGGCCTGACCTGGTTGCAACTGCTGTGGTTGGATCATCATGGAGCTTCTTGCCTGAAGAAAAGCAGGAAGGAATGGGAAAGATGTCTTGCATTTTTTTTTCCTGAGAGAATGGTAGTAACACTGAATTAAACTGGACTGCATCCAGTTGAACATGGAAGAAGAAATAGCGAAAGAGGAGAGAAAAGAGAGACCTTACTTGCAAGCCTTTCAGTGGGTATCATCAATTCATATGAATGATAGAATAGAAGATAATGGAAGTTTAAACTTTTTCAAGCTGGAAAGGAAGAGGCAAAAGCAGTGAGCTATCCATGTCCAAGAAAGTGAATGAAGGAGCCTCAATGGGGCCTTTGGAGTGCCTTTTCCAACTACTTTGAAAAGTACTTACCCTACAACCAATTTGGTTTTAGGCTATCTAGTGTTCAATGATCCCCATCAAAGAATAACAGAGAGCTTATACTATTGGATGGTGAAAAGTCGAGAATGTTTATACTTTTTTACTAATGATTTCTGCTGTGCACTAGATTTTAGGAACCAGTTGCATGTGGGAGAGGGGTAAAAGAGAGCTCAAGAAAGAGAACATGTGTACGATAGGTGTTGAACTTTGGAGGTAAGGTTGTTTTGAGGTGAGGTTTCTGATTATTATTATTATTATTATTATTATTATTGTAGGATTGATCTCTCTTTTTTTATACGTTAAAAAAAAAAAAAAAAAAAAATCTTTTGTTAGAGCTGTAGCATAGGAGGAGGGATTTAGGGTGGCAGCTGCTGGCTGAGGGAGATGAAACAATGGATGAGTACCAAGCAACTGTATTTCCATTTTCTTTTTTTTTTTTTTTATGAAGGAAAAATTGTTTAGAATTGGCTTTATTTTGTCATTTTAAAAACGGATGGGTGAATGGTTAACAATAGAGATGTCAAGATCAGGTAGCAAATTAAGTTTATATTTCCCCATATGGGTTTCCAGAATCACATAGTTAGAGAATTATGTAGTTTTTAGTTCCTTCTAACGTGGTAACACTGACGCATCTTCATATAAACATTAATGTTTCCTCGGAAAAAAAAAAAAAAAAAATTGACGTTATTTCTTGTTTATTTCTTCTGGGCTAAAGAGGGTATTTCAATGAGTAGTAGGACTCAAATTAAAGGTGGAAGTTCTTAGAATCGTTTCCATCAAGAATTCCTCGACAGCATTTTAGTATTTCTTTTTTGATGGGTTGGAGCTTTAACCGAATCTTGAGAAGTAAACACAAATTTGCTTTATGAAATGTTTACCGTGAATTGATTTGTAATATAAATATTTGTAGAAAAACTAAATACAAGTTTAAACTTTGTTCTGATCAAGATAAGATAGATGAATTTCATAGTACAACAATAACAAAATCTTATTTCCATGGCTTATATATATATATATTTCTGTTTAGCTCTGCTCTCATGCAAAGATTCTAATTCATAATAAAATCTAAGCTTACGCAAACCAAAGTGCATGCCCAAATAGGATTGATGGTCCAATTAGGAGACCACCAAACTGCCAGGAGATAACAAAGAACATTCATTCTTTTTCGATCACAATTTAAACAACCAAAGCACAAAAATTTAGAAAGCCTCTGCCTGTTTATTTTCCAATTTACGATTTCTTTCCCGAGACAACTTAAAATCCAAACTAAATTATTTAAAGGAAAAGAATCATGTTTCTCAAACAGGCTGCCACGGTGGAAGTTGTAAACAGCAGCGTAGCATAAGTACCAAAACAAAATCAATATTTTAGGACGAGCAATTGATCTGCTGTCCACGACAATACTCTGCAAAAAAGATCAGGATCCTCAGTCCAGTGCTGCTATGACAGCATCAACAACTTCTTGGGTGGTGCTCTGCCCTCCCAAGTCCTTGGTCCTGTATTTGCCTTCCAAAATTACTCTTTTGACGGCAGTCTCTAACCGGTCAGCAAATGAAGGGAACTGGAGATGCCTCAGCATCATTGCTGAGGAAAGAAGAAGGGCTACTGGATTTGCTTTCTTCTGCTCCACTATCTTCTGGTTTCCTACATTGCCAGCTGAAGCACCTTGCTCAAACACTGCATGATCTTGACCGGCATTGCCTGAGAAAAGATAAAAGGGAAATCAAAAATGTGAAGTTATCGACTGTAATGAAATATGATGTCACTTAAAGAATGCGAAGTCCACAGCTGATTGAAAGCATCTCAATGCCCGAACTGAGAACCACTCAAGCATATGGAGCAGATTCCAGCATACAATGAGCCTCAACTCAAGGCAACAAAATAGAACATCGGAGAAACTTGCTGGCCAGTAACCATAGTCAAAAGATTATATACCGGAAACCATAGTCAATTACTGCACCAGGCTCATTGAACTCACATCTGCAATATAGAATGTGAAAGCCTTGAGGCCAGCTTCACACAGGCCACCTCAAGGCGTGAAGGCCTAAAGATTCAGAATCCCCAAGTAAATTATATATTTATACCTCCGTTTCCCCTCTGTTATCTACTTGCTCAGGGATAAAAAAAGAACAAAAGAAAAAGGTTTTCCTGCAAGCCTTAACCCCTCACCCCCACCCCCCAGCCCAAAAATAAAAAAGTAGTCGAGACTCTAGAAAACAGTAACGTTTGCTATGTGATTGTGTTAATGCCCGTGTTCTGACCTACAGCTGCGAAACATGAAGGGGCCAACTGATCATTTGATTGTTTCCATGTTTTGGTTTTGCACATAGCCAGCATGACAGTCTAAAAATTGCAGTCAGCAAGGCTTCACAATTTTTTGTTTCATATATAGTACAAAGGCTTACGCTTATGCACAAGTGAACACAAAAATAGTGCTTGAGGGAAACAACCATTCCTTGTGCTGGAAGCAGTAATAAGCATATTACAAAATAAAGACAAATTCAGGTGACCAAAAAGAAACTGCATATGGAAGTGTCCAGCAAGAATTAGTTACCCCCTGGCATTACTCCAGTGCCTCCAGCAATACCAGCAGCTGTGTTTGCCACCAGATTACCATACAGATTTGGTGTAACCTGAAAATGAAAAAAAAAAAAAATGCATGAATACAAGCAAAAAAGATGAAATGTTGATGGAAAAATTTGCAGTGTTTGCACATATCCACGCACGCATGCACAGAGAGAGAGAGAGAGAGAGAGAGAGAGAGAGAGAGAGAGAGAGAGTCCTACCAGTAGGATTTGGAGGCAAATCATACAATGCAAAATAAGCAATGGGCTAACCATGATCTACTGCATTTAAAATTTATAGAACCAAATTATGAGATGTTTTGGAGTTTTCTTTCCTACACCTCAAATGGGCCATCTCTATTGATTTCACACCATTTAAACCACTTAAGCCTGTTGATGTTATTTTTTAATTGCCAGCCGTGAATTGGAGGTTTGTTACCTTTGAATCAACAAAAGATAATGTACCACTATTGAGCAGTTCATATCATTCAAATTCCAAGGGGATAGTTTAGTACTATTGTTAACTTTCCATTAAATTATATAATTTTACAGAATAGAGTTATCTGGTTCTGTTCCAATCCCCAACTCCAAGGTGATGTTCAGTGAAGTTTCATGAATATGGACTTGTATACAGCACTTTAGAATGATAATGTTGAAAGAACTTGTTTAGTTGCCTTTCATAAACCCATTTTGGAAAAGTGAAAGTTCATAAAACTTGTCTACAACCCCCATAAGACCATTTTGTACATAGCCATAGAATGACTTTTCATCAAGGCCAAGTAATGTCCAATCTGCTGTAAAATTTAGCCCTCTAACCAGTAACCAGCATACAACCTCTAGAACTACAGATTTCAAGCAAGAAATCATTTCCTAGTTTTATTTTCAAGATTTAAATTGTAAAATTTTGGCAGTTGTCTTGCTGTTATACATTTTGACATTGTCCATTTGCTTCTTCAGAAGTTCCTGAGGTCCAAAATCTGCCATTGTCAGATACAATGGTCATCAAATGATTGCATGAAAGATAGATGCATTTATAATGCAGTTAAATAAATTTAATAAGTGGCTTAAATACATTTCCCAACTATCTATCATCGAGTACCTAATGAAATATCAGATTATCGAAGCACACAACAAAGCTTCTACAGATTCAGAAAATAACTATACAAAAGATAATACTGAGATATAGAATTATATGATGCAGTACAACTCAAATATTCTACACTGCACATCTTTAAATCTATCAACTTAGGGATATAAAAAAACCATGGAAATAAATAATTAAATCACAGATAGAACATTCAGGTCAACCAATAAGATGATCAAAAAATAAAAAACTGAGCTGTAAAGATTTGAGAAAGTTAGCTCACAGTACCATGACATCAAACTGCTCAGGCTTCGACACAAGCTGCATACAGCAGTTGTCAACAATGATCTCATTGTACTTTATCCCTGGATACTTTGTTGCAACCTCACGACAAGATTCTAAGAATAGACCATCTGCTAGCTTCATAATATTCGCCTTATGCACAGCTGTGACTTTCTTCCGATTGTTCAGGTATGCATACTCAAAAGCATATTTCGCAATTCGCTCTGAACAGAACTTTGTTATCACCTAGCAAGGTTTCTGGTTAGGGAAGAAAACAAGAAACAAAATTCCAAGACACAGAAAAACTGGCAAAGAGCAAAATGTTACTGCAAGTCAAACACTTAGAAAAAAATGGCCGCATGTTACTGTCATGTTTACCAAGTCATAAAGAACTTTTCTTCTATCAACTGAAATTGACAAACACTGAATTAATCCAATTTTGCAACAAATACATGGCACATACGCAATGTGTCTCTTGATTTTAGTAATATACAAGTGTATTGATCAAAGTCATGCATGCTAACCTGTAATTATGTATAAAAATATTTGGCATAAATTACATGTTACTAAGCATGAGGATATGATCTATCTTCTTACTATGATGATAGCATATGGTTACTGATGTTTGACACAGAATAAATTATAGAACCTATCAAATTCTATGAGGGCTTTCTACATATATAGCCCTCAAATTATACTGTTTTTCGAGTACTACCCCTGCAGATTTCTGCTTCATGCAGACATCAAAAGGTTGTTGTCTAAGTGTAAAATGACTTGAATACTCCTCTGCATTAGTATCCCTCCAAATTCTCCAACATTCAACTACTAAAGCATAGAGTTTTTTCCCCCCACTAAACCCTCTGCAAAAACTACTTCAACGGCCAGATGGCTTTAGATGCAGCTTTTTAGCACCAAAACCCTCCAAAAAAGGTACCAATAGTTGCAAACGATACTCATCTCTTGACCATCATGCCATTTAAGCCTAGTGGCATGGATATTAGACTAAAACATGACAACCAGATTGGTGAACCTTCAGTTCAACAACTTCACTTCTTAGTCTATCCGCAACTAAGACATCACTAACAAAACTAGGCATTGAGCAAAGCACCCAAAACCATCACATCTGGACATGCTTTCTTCTGATTATCCCTTCTGCCTCTTCCAACAACCCCGCTTTGCCTAACAGATCAACTATGTAATCATAATGCTTCATCTTGGCATGAATCCCATAAAACCTCTCAAAGTATCTACACTTCTTATCCACCAATCCACCATGAATACAGGCTATTAATATCCCCAAAGAGCTCACATCATTGTGCTCCTCTAATCTCTACATATGCTTTTTAACATCAAGAACATTGTAAGCTCACCCATTGATTGCCAATCCTATGATCAGAACTGCATTTGAACCAGAATCATTCTTTCAACTCAATTCATGGAAAAGATTTAAGAGGTCTCCATGCTTCCGCACAGCATACAGATTGATCAACATAGCCCCAAAAATTATGGTCACCATTTGAAGCCTATCAAGTTCTTGTTGATGTAAGCATGGACCCATTTTCCTTGATCCAAGTTTGCGTGTTGTCCACAAGACAACAAGAGCATGCTGAACATTATGACTTCATTGGATTTTACACTACTCTGCAACTGCATGACTTGAAGAACCAGGATGCAATGGCATACATATCAATCAATGCAGCCCCAAGATTATTTTTCATCATATAAACTCAAATGGTTCTTGTTGACGTAAGTATGGACAGATTTCCCTTGATTCAAGGCTTTACACTCACCAAGCGCATGCTGACTACAATGACTTCATCGGGCTGTACAATACTTTGCAACTGCATATTTTTTGAAGAACTACAGTTCCCTAGTATATGTATCAAGCAATGCAGCCCAAGTACTAGTGTCATCATCTGAAGTTATCTGGTTTTTGTTGATGTAAGCATGGACCTGTTTCCCTTGATCCAAGGCTTTGAGCAGGGCACAACCAAGAGCACACTAACCATTGTTGCTCCATTGAGTCTACACAAATCTATAACTAAATCTGTTTGAAGAGCTCTCTGCCTCTATATATAAGTTACTTTGTGCGTAACCTGAAATCATGCAACTCCAAGAAATAACATCTGTCTGTGCCATTGATTAGACAATTCCCTTGCTTAGTCCATCTCCCAATTTGAACCATATCCTGAAACCATCAAATTTCACAACAAACTTGATCTCCAAGAGTATCTCATCAAATAGCCCATGCCTCGTGAACCCCAGCACCATCAAATTCCAGGTCACAATATTCATCTCAACCAGCATTCCATCAAACAAAGATTGCCTAATATCTGACTAAGCCTTCCTAGCATACCCAAATGTCAACACACTTCAAAATACATCATCTCTCACCCCAGACTTCACATACCCACCAATAATCATTTTTCACAAGATTGCACCCAATGTCTTGGAGACCAAGTAGAACTGTTGATCAGATACAGTGTCTAGAATAGAAGAATACAAGTTGCAGAGAGCCCTACCATGTAAAGATTGGATTGAAACCCACACCTCAACACGTCAGAGTGAATATAGGCACCTTCAAAGGCAAAGCTAAGGGTGGAGCTGGCCCTTGCAAGGAAGGGGAAGGTGAAGCAATCAGCGACAAAGCAATTGTCAAGGATGGAGGAGAATGCAACAAGTGACTTGCAAGTGTGGCAACAGCTCCATGATAAGGAACAGATAAAGAAGATGTAGAGGAAGGTGGTGGCAGTGAGGCAAAAGGAGAGTTAAGAGAGAGAACATATTAGATGGATTTTATTTCAGTTAAATTCAAGAGTTGGAGAGCAAGATGATGAAAGTTGCACATATTCACTTGAGTAAAAGGGGCTTGAGCTTTGGAACAAAAGGTTAGTTTGGTCATTCAATGACCCTTCTAGTGTACAGTTAGTATAACAAGGCAGAAAGACCATAATGACAAGGACAGTGCTGCAAAAACAGTCTTAGATGAGGGAATAACTGCAAATATCGCTTCTCCATAGTAAAGTGTGCAAAAGGCAAGTTTGTATGTGTATAAAACCAAAAAATGATCATTATTAGAACTGATCGCTGATCTTTTAAAGATCTTTTAGAAAGCACTTGACTTTGTTTCCTGTAATAAATTTTTTTTTCATTTACATATCTCTTTAGTTATTCAAATGGTATTAGCTTAAGGGTTAAGCAATTGTCGAACAAGTATTAGTTGAATTAGCAAAGGTGAGCATATTTATTGTAATATTGGTAAATACATATTGTATTTGGGGTTTTTGTCCTTTAATATTTTTCCTTTACAAGATCACATTGAAATTGAGTTTACAAAGCTAGGGATGATTCAATAGCTTGCAGTTTTTTACAGAAAAAGAAAGAAAAATCCAAGTTCCCTTGAAGTTGAGCTATTAAAGTTTGAAAAATCTCAACAAGATGATACAATGGAAAAAGTAGTAAGCCTAAGGAATACAGAACCATAGTTTGACTAGGGAAAGAAAAAGTCTAGAAGCTCATAGGACTACTTTATACCTTGTCCTTTTAGATTCAGGTCCAACTGTCCAAAGAAAGTACATAAGCAAACTGAAATTCCTGCAGGAAGTAGGAATTGGTCTAGAGAAATCTAAATAAAGTACTGGAATTTTGGGCCTTTTGGGGATCTAGCATCTGTTATTAGAGAATTAGGTGGTTTAATAAGCTGTTAGACAGCAAATTATCGTAGTGGGAACTTTGGCCTCATGCAAGCCAGGTTAAGGATTCAGAGTAGCAAGTTAGACAAGTGGAAACCATGCTTAAGAGTTAGAATTTGAAACAACAACAAAAAAAAAAGAAATATAAAACCAGGTGCAATGAGAGAAAGAAGAACAAAATATTGAAAGTAAAGAGTAAAATTAAAGAGCTTGCACTAGGGGCCTATCACACCCAAGGACTCATCTCAAACCAGATTCATATCTTAGATAAGAAATAAATTTCAACAGTCAATAATTAATCAAAAAGATTTCATTTATACTCATCAAAGCAATGATAACCCTTTTATAGGCTATACACTTGGGAATTAGGCTTTGAAAAACAGAATCTAACGAACAACTTTAAGTTGGGTTGAGGATTGAATTATGAGCCAAGCACTATGTGCTTACAAAATTAGTAACTTTTTTGCTAGACCAGTATTTGGTTCAACTGGAATAGGAAACTAAAGCATTAGGAATTTTCAATTTAAGTTTGTGTTTAATATTTATCATTAAAATTAACCCTTTTGAATCAACCAGACTTTCAAACCTGAAAGGGTAGAGCGCTGAATTGTCTGAGTTGATGATTCAACATTTAAATATAATATTCTATAAAGAAAAGGCAGTGACCTTACTCAACCTGTAATTGGTAATAGGTGACAGGTTGAATAGATTGACACCTACAAGTCAAACAGGTTTTAATGATTGCCTGAACCAACCAATGCATCAAGATTCCTACCTCATGTCACTACCAAGACATTTGTCTACATCCTATAATCAAAAATGGCATCATGTATCATTTACAGGATACACAAGTAATCAACAGTTATAAGCTTAGTATAACACTGAACAGTCAATAATTTTTTTTCTTTACACAATGATGATAAGAAATTTGAGAGTATACTTATTTTGCATGAGGAAGAACAACAACTAATACGTAAATAGCATATGTCAAAGGAACCCCACAACAAAAAGTCATAAAGAATCCAGAACCCTATAATAAGGTGGAAGGAGGTTCACAACTACTGTTTATGATTTCAAAATGTCATCCTTGTATGATGAAGCCCAAGTTTAGGGTGCATGATTGTTTTCACATGCAACCACATGAATGTCCAGCCATTCCTTGCTAAACCAAATGGTTCCCACCAACTTCTACAAGTTCCAGGCACTAGTAATTGTCAAATTGCTTAGGCCATCTCTTAGGTACCTACCTGCTATCTATTAGACTCTAAATGCTGATGGAACTGGCTTAGCTACAATAAGTAGTTAATTTATTAGTATATTAGCAAATATATTATATTTACATAAAGCATGTATCTTAAATTAACTCAAAAAATTTAATTTAGCAAGTATCAACCAATAAAATATGAATCATGACATGATTAATAATTAAATGATCCTTAATAATACCCACATTTGTTTCTTCTTAAATTTTGACCAAGAGAGCTAGAGAGAAGTCGTTAAAAAGGGTATTGGGAAGATTATAAGGACAATGGAATCAATTCTTACAGTATGATCAAAATGGCTACATCTTACCTAAACCCAAATAAATATATCAATGTATGCACATATCAAGGATGTCCCTAACACTATTATAAGACCCAAAATATTATCTCATGTGAAAATTTAAACACTTCAATTTAGTGAACATTGTTCCAAAAACAGCCATTATAGCAGCCACAATAATGGCTTTGGCCCAAAACTGCTAAACTAAAATTCATTGTATAGCCACATGGTGTTTGGGTAAGAAGTGCACAATATATGAGGGAAAAGTAGATATAGCAGCCACCATCCTACAGGCTCAAGGTGGGCAGGCTAGACCAGTTTTCAATCAGATCAGTCCATCAAATATGTATAAAATTAGCAAGTCCAGTAGTTTATTTAAATCAAGGGCTGGACCACCTCCTTCATGCCCTCGGCAATCAGAGAGAATAGGCACATGGGGGAGGAGGAGAAAGATGCCAACCTCTGCCAACCCCCATAGGCAATCCCTTGACAACAGTCTATGGTCAGCACACCATTGCAAACATCAAAGAGAAGAGGGAAGCCTCAAGACAGATAAGTTCTTTTTTTCTTTTTGTGTGTGTGTGTGTGTGTGTGAGAGAGAGAGTGAGAGAGAGAGAGAGAGAGAGAGAGGGGGGGGGGGGAATAGGAAAGCCCTAAGATAGATAAGTTCTTTTTTTTTTTTGGGTCCTTTTTGTTTTCTTCTTCTCTTCCTCTCCTCTTACTTCCGTGCTTCCTCTTATTAGAGGGTGTTGTGCCTCATTTTTTTTCATATTTATTCCATCTTCCTTTCCCTTCTTTGTTTTCTTCTTCCCTGTTTTTTATTTTCTTTTCAATCCAAGCAGTAGAATAATAGATTTCTAGGCCTCTAACTGCTATAAATTCATCCCATTTCCCCACGTCCAGCTGTTATGGGACAAAAATAAAAGGATTTATATCTTTTCCTGCTGATATTGCCGTAATAGCAAGGAATTTTATATAAACATCATTGTTGTTTTGGCATAAAAATATTGATGCTCTTTTCTGATACTTAGAAAGAAAAATAGACATGTTTTAGCAGCCTACCTTCAGCTCATGGTGCCTACAGTAGCGTCCCCTATCTACTATACACCATGAAAACCCACAACAGTTACATGCTTGCCATCTGCTTTATAATACATGGTGGTTAACAAAGTAATCATCATCTTAAAATGCTCAACCTCCCAATATACCCAATTTCACTTGTATATCCATTGTCAATTTCCATTCCTCTAAGTAGGGGCTGCCCAATGTTAATGATGAAAGGACACTTAATCATATCTTTTCTCTAACCCACTCTCGGTTTTTATGCATCTGGAATTATTATTCCACGTCTTCATAATCTATCTCTATATAATTTTCATGCTACATGAGTGAGTAGGAAAGGATTCCTCATCCAGTACAACTTCCCTCAATATCCACGGTTTCCTTGTTATCTTTTTTCAAGTACTCTTCTCCAAGTATCATCAATACCTCTCACATTCCACTATCACAAAGTCCTCCCCTTCGATAACAACCTCTCTCTCTCTCTCTCTCTCTCTCTCTCTACCTCTATCTCTGCGTGCGCGCGTGCACGCATATAGCAACCAGCAGACTGTAGTCCTGTTGGCACGAGGTGCTCTTTCTTGATTGAGTCCTTACTCCAGCACAGCATAAAAACATATACCAATAAAGGATCAAGAAAATCACCACTCTCATAGACAGAAATTGAAGGTGAATTTGACCATCAAAATCCATGTGATTCAAATTGGACATCTTTCAACATCCTTCTTCTACCTTCCTTATCATCTCCTTTATAGAATACCTTAACACAAACATAAAATTACCGATCCTCTTGGGAGAAATCAAAAAACTTCACTTCCCTTACATTTCTTCTTATATTCCTAGCACTCTCTCACCCTCATCAATAACATATAAACATAGCTAAAACCAATCCAGAACCTACAAAATATATTAGCCCAAATCGTAATCAAGTGTCGAGAGATTGTATAGCCAATGCTGCATATATTCCTCAGTACAAAGATCCAAGTGGCGGGAAGAAGGGGTAAAGATTATACCTTTAGGCTTTCGACAACACCGGGAACCACCTCATGCTCCAACCCCGAGTACTCCCCCTCCGTGTTCTCCCTGATGACCACGATGTCGACGTTCTCGTGCCTTGTGGGGAGGCCGGGGAGGTTGAAGCAATTGACGAGGGACGCGTAGAGATCGAGCTCCTTCCGGAGCTGGACGTTGAGGGAGCTGACACCACCACCGACGGGGGTGGCGAGGCCGCCCTTGAGGCACACCTTGTTCTTCCGGATGGACTCAATGACCTCAGGGGGGACGGTGGCCATGTCGCCGTGGACCTCGTAAGTCTCGAAGTAGACCGGGGCGTGCATCGCCTCCATGACCTGCCGGACGGCGTCTGTGACGAGAGGGCCGATCCCGTCGCCGGGGATCAGGGTCACCGCCCGGGGGGCGCCGTCGCCGGGGCGGGGCATGTAGGTCACCGACCGCCGGCTCTCTGCGGAGGCGAGGGTTTTTAGGGCCGGAGGGGAGGAGCCGGCGGCGATGTCGCGGAGGTGGTGCCGGAGAAGGGGGAGGGCTCGCCTCGCCATTATTTCTCGGAGTTTGATTCTGGGGGCGAGGGGTAGGTCTCAAGGAAAGCAAACGGGAGGAGCCGAGGGAAGGATTTCAGAATTAGGGTTTGACGAGGACCGATAAAGAAAGCACGGTTTGAGGGCATTAAGCCTTGAGCGTGAGAAAGTTCTCCACTGTTGACCCCTTTTTGGCTTCCCTTTTTATATTCCTGATTTATATAAACGTGAAATTTATTTTTTAGGGGCTTCATCAGATGTACGGTACTGTAGCTTTATGCGCTCAAAGCGTGCACGCCTATACTTCTAATCTTTTGGACTATAATTAAATGCCCAACCTTCTCATATGCATTGAAGGTAGGATTTGAAGCCACTCTCTTGTGCAATCATAGTAACTTTACGTGATGAGATAGAAGAAGAACAGCATAAAAGAAATAAATATGATAGGATATAAATTATTTGCATTAGAACGAATAAACAGGATGATGAATATATTTTTTTTAATTTGATAATTGTATGCTTATAATAAATAGTAGCTGAATATATTATGTGGTGCTAATAATGAACATGAAAGAGAGAATAAAATAGTAGTTAAATAGAATAAAAATAAAAATAATTATTTTAATGAAATAAATTACTCTCTTCAATAAGATTAACAATCTTATCGGACAAACTTTTGTTCTATCCTTAACGATAATAAACATAGAAAATGACTAAAAAATATCCTATTCTTTTTAAATCTAGTATACCAATGATGCATTAGAAGAGCAGTCGTCAACCACATATTGTAGCCTATATAGAAATCATGCATTTGAATATTTTCTTTTTATTTTTTTAAAGTTTTTTTTTGTATATATATATATATATATATTTATACATAAATTAAATTATATGTATACTTACGTAAATTTGTTGTTTGCATGTATACTTTTGTAAACTATTTTTTACATGTATATCCTTTGGAGTATCTTATATTGCATGGATATCCTTGTAAATTTATTATTTATGTATATGATCTATATCCTTTTTAAATATTTAAAGTTGCATTATATCCTTATAAGTTTTCATCATTACGTGCCTAACCTTAAGTCAGTAAGAGTAGCCATGCAAAATGAAATACTTTTGTAAGTGTATACATCCAAATAGTAAGTTTATGGTGGCATATATTCAAAACGAAATAACTTATAAGAATATATGAATAAATAGAAAATTTAAGAGAATTATACATAATTTAAGATATTTATAAGGATATATATAAGTAGAAGTAATAATTTATAAGGATATACGAATAAATGGTAAATTTGTAAAAATATATGTGTAATTTAATTATTTATGAGGATATACATGAAAAAAATTAATGAAGATTATGTTTGTATATTTTTAATAAATTTAGTGAGTTAAGATGAAATCTGTTTGTCTTTGCACTCTTCCACTAGCTTTAAATTGAAATTCAATTCCCAATCATTCCAACGTCCACATATAACCATTGAGAACCAATGAATTGTTAAATATCTATATAATATTATGGTCCATTAGAATTTTGAATTATGTCAAGACAACTTTTAGTAAAATCTATTTATATAAAATTTTAAAAATAATTAATTTTTATTTATAATAATAATTTTATATAATTATTTTTAAAACTTTAAGCAATTATAAAGACCTTAGATCTTCTCTATAATTAATCTTTATTTATAATACTCCTTAAGATCTTGAATGTATGTAAGATCATTTCCTATAATAATCATGTCATCCACATAAAAAAGCAAAAGAATTGTATCAGAGTTTGAATTACGAATGAAAAAAGCAGAGTCAAGAACTAAAATTGAAGCCAAAATGACTAACAGTAAAACTAAATTTTTGCAAACCAGGCTCGAGAAGCCTGTTTAAGAGCATACAAAGCCTGATAAAGTTTGCATACTTTGTTTGGAGAATGATCATATTTTGGAAGTGGCTCCACATATATTTCCTCTGCAAGATCACCATTGAGGAAATCATTCTTGATATCCATCTGAAAAAGTTGTTATCGATGGGCAGCTGCAATTGTAAAAAGAGTGCGCACAGAAGTAACTCACGCAATAGGAGCAAATGTCTTCTTATAGTCAATACCATACTTTTTGAGTGAAACCTTTGCCTACTAGGCATGATTTATAATGCTCAATTGAACCATCTAATTGAGTTTTGATTTTGTAAATTCACTTGTACCCTACAAAAGATTTTTTAAAAGACAAATCAACTAGATCCGACTTATGAGTTTTAGTGAAAGCCTCGTTCTTCTGTTATAAATTTCTACCGAAGAGAGTTAGAAGAAGCCTCACTAAAGGTGCGAGGCTCATGAAGAGAAGCAATAGTGGAATAGCAAAAGTAATTACTAAGACGAGCAGGAAGTTTTCTTACTCTCGTAGGATGAGAAGATAAGGGCTCTAAAATTTCGTTGTGAGGAGGATCAACAGATTGATTAGACGTATTGGTAAGAGATTAAGCAGGAGTATTTGAGCAACCTACATTAGTATTTAGAAAAAGATCAAGTACAGGATTTGTAAAAAGAGAGGACTTGTTAGTTGGAGGGACCTAAAAGCTAGAGAGAGTTGAAAACATTTTATGTTCCCAAAATGTGACATGATAGGAGATTCATAATCTTCTAAATATTGGATCATAGCATCATAACCTTTATGTTCAATGCCATAATCAAGGAAGCAGCATAGGTGAGAATAAGGTTCGAGTTTAGTACATTCATAGGGTTGAAGTTAAATAAAACATGCACATCCAAAGACATAGAAGAGGTTGTAACCAGGAGGTATGCCATAAAGTCTTTCATAGGGGGTGGAATTTTGGACAACAGGAGAAGAAATCCAATTAATAGTGTAAACAATAGTTAAGGTAGCTTCTCCCCAAAATGTCTTAGGAGCAGAAGCATCAATAAGCATAGTTTGAATAATTTCTAGAATGTGGCAATGCTTCTGTTCAGCTTGACCATGCTATTGAAGTACTTGGACAAGAATATTGAGGTAGGGTGCTATGTTCCTTGAAAAAGGAAAGAAATTTGGGGTCCTTATATTCCATGGCATTGTTCGAACAAAAGACTTTAATGGTTTTACGAAATTGAGTGCGAATTATGTTTGCAAAACTTTTGTAAACATCAAGGACTTGTGAATGACGATGTAATAGATAGAGCTAAGTGAATCAAGAGAAGTCATCAATGAAAATTACAAAATATTTAAAACCTTCCATTGTAGATATGGCTATGGGACCCTAAATATTAGAGTGAATAAGATCAAATAGTGAAAGAGCAATGGAATCATTATTATTAAAAGGTAAATAAAAATATTTTTCAATTTGACAAGGCATACAATTAAAGCGCTTTTGTTTAACTAACCTTAATTGACCACTAGAGATTAATGATTGAAGATGAGAATTTGAAGCATAACCTAATCGAGAGTACCAAAGGCTAAGAGGAACACTTGAGCAAGTAGAAGCAGTAGGATGTAAGAGAAAAGCAACATGAAGTGAGGAAAGCTCAAACATGCATCCCACTTAACGATTTATCCCAATAATTCATCCTGTCTGTGGATTCGGCACAACACATCCAATATGGAAAAAATGTATGTCAAAACCAAAATCACACAATTATCTAACAGAGAGAAGGTTTAGAGAAAGTTTGAGAATTAAGTATGCATTAGGAATAAATAACTGAGAGGTCGAAATAGATCCTACATGACTAGCTGGCATGTGTGAACCATTAGTAGTTAGAATTTTTTTAGAGTGTTGAATGCCAATGATTTGGTTGAAAAGTTAGAAAGATCAGAAGTCTTGTGATTACAGCATGCAAAATCAACATACGAAAGAGAGTTACATGTAGGGGCAAAAAAGGCAGAAGCAGAAGTAGAAGTAAAGGAATATATACTGACTCAAGTAAGAGCTTAAGTGATAATTGCCTCAAGGTTAACCTTTAAAAGAGAGTGAGTTACTGTAGAAGACTCGGTAGATAGCTCATCATTGGAAGTAATAGTAGCTACACGATGTTGAAGAGGCCCATACTGATTGCCATGACTAGTTGACCCTCTATTTTGGGACCATTGAAAATCAGAATCACTTCTATGAAGAGCATGATTCCTTTTAGATGCAAGACGATGACAATCCTTAATTGTATGACCATTAGTATGACAGTAATAACAAAAATGTGACTGTCGGATAAAAGAAGATTATGTTGGTATAGAAATAGGTATGGGGGATAGAGTAGCCAAAGCAGAATCAGTAGGTTAGAGTTATTATTTTCTTGTGAGTCTCATCATAAAGTAACTTAACAATAGCCACATTCAAAGTAGGCAAAGGACTACAATGTAAAAGAGATGCTCTAACAGATTTAAAATCATCATTAAGAGCCATAAGAAACCGGTTAAGATGCATACTGTCTCGATAAGCAATAAATAACTCAGCATCATCTGAACGTTTCTATTATGACTCAGACATAGCTAACTGATCCCAAATGCTAGATATCTAAGAATGAAAATCATTAATAGACTGACCTGGCTTTTATTTCAAACAATGGAGTTTGTTGAGAAGTTGATATTAGTGAGCAAGATCCATGAAAGAATAACGATTAGCTAAAAAATCTCAGAGCTCCTTAGCCATGTCAAATCATCCAAAAATGATATTGATAGAGGTAACAGAGGTATTTATGATCCAAGTAATAATTTTGTAATTATTATTAGCTCAATCTTCAAGATGAGGTTCATATGTTGCAATAGTTTTAATAGGCTCATTCTCTGGTTTCTGTCTGTTGCCTGTGATATAATGCCAGAGTTTACGTCCTTTGAAAAAATTATGCATAAGTTGGGCTCAATAATTGTAATTAGAACCATATAGAACAATCTGAATAGGTTGAGTGACATCTGCTTGAGCATGATAGTAGAATATAGATGAATCAGCCAAAAATTGGCCTAAATTAGAAGCAAACTTGATAGGGCTATTGAAAAAAAAAAAAAAAATAAATCTCAAGCCATAAAAGGTAGCTTTGATACTATGAAAGCACTAAAAAAGAGAGAATAGATGAAGATGAAAATGTGCTATATTTTATACTCTTTCTATGCATAGGTTAATCCTTTGTATAAGAGTAGGGTTGATAATTACAAAGATGTTAGGGATTTTGAGAATTATAAAGATATACAAAATATTCTGAAAATATTTTAACAAAACATATCAAATATTCTATACCCTAAAATCTTATCAAATCATGTGAAATATTTTGAATCATAAAATCTCATAAAATTATATTAAATATTTTAAAATCTCATCAAATACGTTGAGGATCTCGTTAAATATTTTAGTGAGCTTTTCTTAACAACTATAAATTTAAGTCTCTTTAACCCGAATAAGACAAATCCTGCATGTGAGAAAACAGAGAGCAGAACACAAAACAAAGATGCTGTTCAGAATAGCAATAGTTTATAAAACAAAGATACAATCTTCCGCTTTTTGGCTTGTGGTTTGTGAGTTTGCTTTGCATGGTACTGTAGTTGGAGACGTGCTCTTTTTGCTTCCCGCACGCCATGCAGGGCCCCCCTTTGCAGTACAGCACCGGCACGGCTGCTGAAAAGGGAGAGAGAGAGAGAGAGAGAGAAAGAAGGTGATGGCACAAGGGATCCAAAAGAATGGGCCAAAGGGTAGGGGGTGTATGGCCTTTAGAATGGACTGAGCCGTTTTATAAAGGGTAAATTGAATCGGACTTTAATGTAACATTCCATGCATCATACGGTTTCTTTTAAAAATTTTGGAACCTTTTTATTACATACAGTAGGATAATTATCTCCTCATTATGAATAGTTGTCTTTATATTGCATACAATTATCTTTTTATTGTACATAATTAACATAACTATGCCACATTATGGTTATGCAGCGAAAAAGATAAAAAATTTAAGAAAGATATTGAGTGATCAACAAAACTAAACGTTGAAGTCTGGTCGTCTGAAGCGCAGACATCAACTAAGCCTTTTTCTCTTAGCTGTAGGTCTTAGTGAAGCATCCACGATAACTTATATCTGGTTTGATCATTGACATGCGTCTGCTTTAACTAAGGGGAAAAATAGCGAACACCTACAGGGATATGCAGCAAAGACGTAGGCCAAAAATGATCACACGACTGTCTTCGATGAGTTAAAACAGTAACCCGTTCTCAAATCCCCTCATTTTGGTTGGAAGCAACTAAAGTATCATCCTGTTTTGTCCTGAAAATTGTTGGAAAGACTCTTCCAATAGGGGTGCAACTCGGATCATGTTAGCCCAAATATATATAGCTTGTAGTTTGGTCAGGTTGATCTCACATATAGTTTGGACATGTCTAGTGCTTTACTTGGAGAACGATGCTAAACTGGGCATGGCTTTTGTTATTTGTAGCTGGGTGAAAGTAGCTGTTGGAATGAACCAAGTTCATGATTCAAGCCTGAAGTTAAAGAGCATAATGATAGGTACTAGTTACAGCTTCATGGTAAACCAGATTTGGTAATTTCTACTGAAATATGTTAGAATTTATGAGCTCTCTGAAATGAGCTTGAAGTAATAAAAATAAGAGGAAGTTCCAACTTTAGAGAATCTGAAACAAGATTGGAATTGTAGGCCCATTTGGCAGTGTTTATGTTTTTGTGTTTTTGCTTCTCTATAAATTAGTGAAACGCCATAAATAGATTAATGTTGAAGATAGCATTGGCATGAAACTTTTGCTACTCCTTAATTCCTTTTTCACTCTTTTGTGGATTTGCTTCCAAATGCTCTAAAACTGTTACACACGATTTCAAAATACAAAAAGGTTTAATCATGTTGTTTGGTCTTTTTTTATTTTTCCTCCAGTTTTTGCAGACAAGTCCTGATTAGTTTCCAACAACATGATGTTTTTACTTGACAAACTGTAAATGCTATGTAAATAGGCCTCTGATTGCACCCAAAAGGAAATAAAAGTCCCCAAAAGAGGCTCTGCAAGTCAAGGACGTTTCAACACAGTGCTTTTTATATTCTCTCCTCAGGCATCCAGCAGCCCTACATGATTTTGGTTGAATTTCCTCTCATCCTAGTTCTTTATTTTTCTAAAGAGAAAAAAGCTATCGTTCAAGACTAAAAGTTGAATTTTAAATAGTTGGTAACATGGGACCATTTGTCCTTTGATAGCCTCTTACTCATATTTGCTCTCCATGTCAGAGTCCTCCCCTAAGGAATGTTCAGGACTGGAAGAGGCTCAGATTTCATGAACACTAAAACTTTATCAGTTGCAAGGCTTCTGTGAAACATTTAGGATCCAAATATCTTGCATGCTTTTACGGAAGTCTCTCTAAGGCTCTCAAACCATTTGTGGTTCTAGAAAAATATAGTTCTCTCAACTGTTTAACATTGAAATAGCCAACTTAAACCTCCTGCGAAGTTCTGTCACCATTATCTGCATAGATTAAACCACTTCCTTTGCAGTTAAACGGCTTCTGCAACTTGAATGAATCTTTAAGAATTGACAGATGAGGCCGACTAGTCTACATGCTTGAATGGCCTCAACATGGTGCAATCAAACATCAAATTTCTAAAATAACATGTCTGTGTCACCAACAATGCTCTAAGACATCTAAAACACCTGGAAGTACTAGAAATCGTATGTTTTGAAGTTCATTTATCTATGCGTGAAGTCTTAAAAAATTGAAGATTTATGGGTTGATGTAATGTTTCAATATTGATTTTGCACCAATAAATTTAGCCTTCAATACATATGAGCGCAGACTAGTGAAAGCAGAAGGGCTAAAGTATAGAACCATACGTTTACTGAGTACTGGAGAAGTATAGTATTATTATA
The DNA here is from genome assembly GCA_017589505.3 of Metroxylon sagu. NCBI lineage: Eukaryota > Viridiplantae > Streptophyta > Magnoliopsida > Arecales > Arecaceae > Metroxylon > Metroxylon sagu. The sequence goes on along the minus strand of JACVBY030000603.1, from coordinate 1,564,982 downwards.
TTCAAGTCCATAAGATGCAGTACAGAAGCCAGACTTTTATTTTATAGAGTGCCAAGCCATGGCATGTCTATTACCAATACCATAGATGATGATGCTCTCAAGCTGTCTTGAGCGTCACAGACTCCCTGCGCCTGACGCTTTCCACGTCGTCTCCGTAGGTTGTCTCAGAGATTTCACAAGTCTCCTCTTCAAACCGCTCCTTCTGAGCCCTTGGCCGGCCGAAGAGTCCATGGTGAGGCTTCTCCTCCTCATGGAACTCCTTGTGCTTGAACACAGTCTGAAGCTGAGGGAAGCGAGGCCCTTCAAACATGCTCGTCTTCCTCTCCATTTTGGTCACGTAGGAGCAGTAGTCATCCTCTGAGGAAGACCTGACCTGGTGGTGGTGGGAAGACATTGTCTTCAGACCTTGCAACCTTCTACTCGGAGCTAGGTTTAGAAGAGTTGTTGAGGCTGGTCTGGTTTCTGAGCTCTTCTGGTTGCCTCTTTTTATAATAGTCCATGGAGATGGAAATTATTCCTTGGAGATGAGAAGAGCATCTCATTCGCTAGCTTTTGTCTATGTCATGAAGCTGGTATTAGTGCAAGAATTTGAACCTTGATGGGATGGCTTCCAGAATGAAGTGGTGTTGGTCCAGATGTGCTCATCCTCAAAGGTACCTTTTTCTTATTCGCCAGCCACCAAACTTTGAAGGAAAGCGCCTACCAATGCCATGGTAGATGCCTTGAAGTGATTTAACAAAGACAAGCACAAATTAGGTTATAGTCACAGGAATCATCACAGGCAATTGTCCCTGCGGACCTGAGGACTTTTTTTTTCCTATACTGATATATACATACACACTTGTATATTTTTCCTCTATCAGAGAGAGAGAGAGAGAGAGAGAGAGAGAGAGAGAGAGAGAGAGAGAGAGAGAGAGAGAGAGGTTGTGTTTGAGATTAGGATTTGGTGAGAGCCATCTTTTGCATTTATGGTAGCAATTTCTCCTAGTCATCACCTGTGGATATAGATAAATAAAAGCGTAATTCTTGATGTCCTGTCTTTGATTTACTATTTTCTCACTATCTTTGTTTGATGCCATGTGAATCACCACCCATGGAGCTTGTCGCACCAAGTTCAGTTTGCTGACATATATCACCTATAATTCAAACCAATGTTGGATTCTTTTTCATAGATAGAACAATGATAAAGGTATCAAATAGCAAACTTTATTGACTCATATATAAGTCTTCATACTCCAAAAGATTACACCTGTAAGCGTAATATGTAGACACTAAAAAAGATTTCTAGACCTTAGAACTTTATGAAATTTAAAATTATGATGCTTCTGAGGTTGATCTTTGGAATACCCATTTATATTTATTTCAATACTAAGACTTTAATTTACATTTATTTTAACTTTTTAGACTTCCTCATGCAGTTAACATAAATATAATTAAGTTTATTTACTCGACAGGTAGAGTTCTGACAGCCTGTTCCCTAAGTTTCATGAAACATGATGGCAGCTAATTGAAGAATAGCTTCATTGTTAGTGCAGTTTAACTGAAAAGTCTTGCACCCTTATTCACAAATGGAAGTCTCAAAGATCACTATCCAAGTGTGGCCTCTTTTATAAATAATAAGAGAGGTCTAAATTATGGCTTCTCTAGGTGTAAGCATTGGTCTTCTCTGTGTCTTCAGAATCTGGAGATCTCTTTAAGGCATTAGTACCTGATATTTTGGCCCTTTGGTTAAGGAGCTTCTGCAATATACAGATGTGTTAAGGAATCAACTTGATATTAAGAAAAAGGACAGAGCATTGCAAGAAAATCAGTGGTGGATTTAATAAATAAATAGATAAATCAACTGCATTAGGATCTTCTTTGTCCTTCATTTTGTCAATTCATTACCAAGGCAAATTATTCCATCCAGCAGAGAAGGATCATATTCTATATCTCATGATATGGGAACCTTGTTCTCCACAATTGGAATAGCTCTGAAAAAAGCCAGTTTAAAATGTTTATAATTGCCATCAAATGGTCATATTTCCTTGAAAAAAAAAAAAATAGGAGTTTAACATTTATATTGGTGAAGCATATGAGCACTAAAGTAGAGTTATATTTACTTTCCTTTTAGGGGCTGTTTGAAGTGAGAGGGATTCAATTCCCATATATTCTTAAATTTGAGTGGAAATAAAATTCCTGAGAATAGTTTGTTGCATTTCAAATATAAGAATTTCAGATGCCGATCAATTTACTTATGAAGTTGTATAGAAATGTTCAATTCAAACAGTCCTAAAAGCCCTTTCTAAGTTCATATAGGAAGTTCATTAGAATCCATTCTGGTGTTGTTTGGAGTGGGATGGATTAGTTTTTCATGGTAATCCTTTTTTTTATAAGAATCAAAGATTAACACCCTTCTTTTTGTTAATCTTTTATTCCTAAAATTGAGAGAAAATAAGATTTTTAAGAATAATTTATTACACTTCAAACTTAGGAATTTCAGATACCGATCAATTTACCCACATGGGAATGTCACTCCAAACAACCCCTCCATTCATTGATAATTTGCCAGCTACAAACCAGTATTGTGCTACAGCATGCAACATGCTTTTCTGAGAGCAGCAATGTTTACATGTCTTGATGCTGTTATCTTTGTCCCATTCTGTGCTTAATTAGAAACGTAGCCTGATCATGCTGTACAATTTTCTTCTGATGATATCTTCATCGATCAACAACAACAGTCATTTCTGATCATCATGTATCATATGCCAACATCAGAAGGTAAACATTCTTGCAAGGTTTATGAACAACAGTGATGACATCCCCAAGTCCTAGAATCAAGACAAGGTGGATTTAAAAGACTAATAAACTAAGTAGTTTGTCCACATTGAAACCAGCAGGGGAGGGGGCAGGAGCCACGGCCATCCTGAGAATTTAAATGCTCTTAGGATTTATTCTTAGTTCCTACAGCCTGCCTGCCGCTTTGAATTTTAGGACCCTATTTTTTTCTTTTCGTTTATTTTTTTCAAATTTCTCTCACTAACTCACATACCTCAGTTCTCACTAACTCTCTTGGAATATCCCTCAAACAAGCCTCCTTCAATCTAATTCTTCATCTTATATTGATTCTTCTCTGACAAGGTCTCATCTTGGTGTTGAGAAACACTAGACTTCTCCATGTGGGGCTAACAATGTGTACTATCAAATGCTTTGAGAAGATTTAGTCTAGATGGCCATATGATTTCAAGACTACTGATGTCTAGACTGTGAGATATTATTTGTGGTCTATTTAATGTACACAAGCTTTTCAAACATGTCTTTGACTTTTAATGCTAACATATACTTGTATGACATTATAGAGATATCAATTTTAACCTATAAAATAGGGATCATTCCGTTTCACCCTATTTGAGATGAGGATTTTTCACCTTTTAAGAAGATGAAGATGGAGATAGGGATTATTTTTATTCCTCACTAATAGAAATGGATGGGGATGGAAATAGGTTTATCTCTACCTCATCCCATCCTACCCCACATCACTTGACCCCATTAGCCCCATACTTAAATATTATAATACCCTTATATATTTTTATGTATATAAAATTACCTTTAATTTAAACTTTTAATTATTTTAGTGATAAGTATGAATTTAAGAGATAAATGTTAAATTTATTAATATATTTGACGAAATTTTTTTAGCTATATTATTAATTTCATAATTTTTATTAAAAATTCATATATGTCATTAAGGGTGAGGTGGGGACGAGGTGGGGATGAAAAAATTCTTCATGAATTGAGTAAGGATGAGGATTATTTTCTTTGATAAGGATGGAGACAAAAACAAGAATTGGATCTTTGGTCCCATTCCGCCCCATTTCATTGCCATCCGTATGGTATTGAAAGGTATAGATCCTATAAGATGTGATAGTTGCTCCTAGATTAATTGAATTTTGAGTTTCTACTAGGGGTGAAAACTAGCCAAGTGAGGTTAGGCTGGGTCAGGTTAGATGTTAGCCTGAACCTGACCCAACCCAATTTTTAATGAAGCTCCTCAATCTAAGCCCAATTCAACCTCAATTTTTTGAGCTTGGGTTCAAAATTAGATTGGTGTGGATTCGATAGCATGAGGTGATATTAGGTTAACTTGTTAGGTTGCTATTTTTCATACCAGATCTAGCCCAGGCCCTGGCAATACCCAAGCCCAGTCCAAGTTTGGGTTGGGCTCAAGTTGGTTTAGGTCAGCTAGCTCAATTTCCAGCCCTCAAGCCTACCACTTTAAAGTGGTGCAATATATATTTGTTTTCTTATATGGATCAAGTTTTCTAAATTGTTAGCTTACTAGTTCATCATGCAATTCATAATCTTAACAATAAAATTTTGCTAACTTATAATATAATTTAATATAAAATTCATAATTTTCATGTCCATTTATTAAGGAAAAAGGAAATAATAAATGCCAACAAATAATCAACTCCAGCATATTATTGTTCCATAAAATATTAGAATAAAAAGGGTTTTGTTTTTTTTTTTTTTTGGGGGGGGGGGGGGGGAAGGAGAAGATCAACCATTTTGAGAGGATCTAAACATCCTACTCAACACTTTAAGGTAAATAACCTCCTTCAAAAGGTATTTTCTTTTCTTATCTCTGAAGATAAATTTGATAAGCTAAATAACTCTTGAACCATCTAAACAAAAAAATAGAGATGTGATGCCATCCATTATTGCATCCAATGATATAGGATTCTACCTTCTCACATCTTAGAGATTTGAATATTTAATCTAAATTTTATAATTGTAGAATATTGAAAAATTTACAATAAGAAATACATGCAATAGCATGCCATCGCACCTTAGGCAACCATTGTCCTTAAGGGCTATCCAACTTCTTAGTATGATTTCTCTCATTGCATTTTGGCTAAAAACATGAAGAAATAAAGCTTTTATACTATTGACCTTTTATAAGTTTAAATTAATCATTGCAATATCATTAAAAAAAGTTGTGTTGTGATGGTGGCTACTGTTGTTATTGATTGTCTTTCTTTCTTTCTTTCTTTCTTTCTTTTGATATTAGTTCTGATGATTATTATTGTTATTTTAAGCAGCATGTTATAACTTGAAAAATTCTTGGCATGCACTAAGTTTTCTCAAAAAAAAAAAAAAAAAAGATGTCGATTGATTAAGCCAAACATTATATCTTTGTTGGGATTGTTTGGATTGTTTTATCTTGCTATTCATCTACTAGCTGTTCTAATATTTTAGAGTGCTATTGGGAAGTGAAACATGGCTGATGTCATAGTTTAGAACCTCATCCAAAAAGTCTAGTCGAAAAGTTATTATTTGGGTTTCTTGATCCTATATAAATATCCAAAATCTCTCTAATATATAACCGATGTGAGACTAAATACTTAGTAGCATGGGCTTTCACATACTCTCTTTATTTCAGCTTTATAATCATCGCCATGTTAAGAGTCTATTTTCAAATTTAATCAAATCTAATCATAAACACATAGAGCCATTTACAATATCCCTTAGTTTACATGGGTTATAGGCTAGGTCCGCTCTGATGCCATTTGTAATAACTCAGGATCTTATCCAGAAAGACTAGTAAGAAATTATTTGAATTCCTTGATCCTTTATAAATACTTATTATCTTTCTAGTATATAATCATTAGGGGACTAAACACTCGCCATGAGTTTTATAGCTGGCCAAAATGTTTAGATGCTAAACAGAATATTTCCTTTTAACCCAAATCAAAATTGAAGGTTTCCCTCCACCAACATTTCCACTTAAAGCTTTATTTTATGCACACAAGAAATGCGTATATGTTAAGGAAGTCTTGTGGATATAAAACAAATAATGAGAATAGAGCAAAGTGAGAAAAGAGAGGATAGAATGGAGAGTTGGTAATTCATGAGCTGGGATGGATAGGAGTTCAAGAACTATAAATCACAACATAGCAAAATATAGCAGATCGCAAAGGAAGAAGAGGATGCTAGCAAAAGAAAGAATAACATAAAATAGGATGAAAATGGTAAAAGTAATATTTGTTTAGGGTTGATTAATTATTGCATAACCTATATTAAGTGATGCAGGCTTAACATATGAGTAATAGCTATATACACAGGAAATATGTAGAAATATGGAGTCACGATTAAATTTCAAAATGGTTCAGAATCATAGGTACTAGCATTTTGTGCATGCCTATCTATGGTGTTGAATTCTTTCAAGTTCTAATGTTATAAATTATCATTAACATGTCAATCGATATTTTAAATTCTAATCATGTTATTCTATCTCAATGAATAGGACTGGGATGAGGACATGGCTTTCAAACCCATCCATGTGGGGAAAAATAAAGAATAAAAAGGAATAAAGAAAGGAAAGAAGAGAAGGTTAAAAAAAAAAAAGAGAAAGAAAGATAAAGAATAAAAAGAAATGAAGGAAGGAAAGAAGAGAAAGAAAAAAAAAAAAGGGAAGTAATAAAGAAGAAAGGAAGGAAGTAACAAAAGAAAAGGAAGAAAGAAAAAAGGAAAAAAAGGAAAAAGTGAATGAAAGAAAGGAAGGTAGATGCAAAAGAAATAGAGGAAGAAAAGAAGAGAACTAAAGAAGATGAAAAAGGGGAAAAAAAGGAAAGAAAAAAAAAAAAAGAAAGGAAGAAATGAAAAAAAAGAAGTAGTAAAATGGAAGAAAGAAATGATTGAAGAATTGAGAAAAAAATAAAAGAAAATAGAAATAAAAGAAATAAAGAAGTAAAGGAAACAGAAAAAAGGGGGTGAGTTAACCATAATTCAAGGATTCAAGTAAGTACTAAATAAAATGATTTTTAACAAACTATTTATACATAAGAAAAAATAATAATGTTAACAATTTAGCATTTTCATAATCAATATTTAATATACAAATATTTTCAAATAAAAATATACAAATTATTTTTCAAATTTAATATTTCATTATAATTCCAAAGAATAATTTATAAGTCAATTTCTAAAACCAGCAAATCACTTATACAATATTAAAATTGATAATAAACCATTTTCTAGATCAATATTTCATATGTAATTCCAATAAGCAATTTATAAACTTTTTTTAAAGCTACTATTTGACATCTCATCAATCTATAAGAATATGCTCATATTATTTATGTGATAAGGTTTAGTATATCGCATTTAACATCTATAAAGTATATCCAATATAATCAAGTTCCAACATGATCAAAGTACCAATATGTAATCCTTTTGGTAGGATCCAAAAAGTAGCCAAAATAAAAGTTTAAATCAAAACATAATTCTAATTATTTTGCAAATACAGCTTCTTCTAATTTTTAAATCACAATGCTCACTCAAACAATTTGTGAATTCCTTAGTTATATGTGGGCATGCAAAGAATTTTAAGTATTTATCAAAGATGTAAGGTTTCAAAGAAGTGTTTCAAATGCATCCAAAGATCATTTCTTCAAACGAGAATCTAAATCAATTCCCAAGAAAAAAGAGGTTATAAGGTTTCATGCAAAAGATTCTAATAATTCTAATGTTCCCTTTAGACATGTCAAAAATCCATAATTATGAATGCATATAATTTCAACCACATCCAAGAGATTCAATGCCTTAATATTTACTTGCTTGATCCAAATTAAATGTAAATGAATTATAATTAATAAATGCAAAAGCATAGATCAAAGTATTAGATTTGATATCATGCCATTAATGAATAAATATAGTACAATATCATAACAAAAAGAGAGCACTGACATAAATGTATGCTAATAATTTCACACATCCTGTGTCAAAGATACTCTATGTTGGCCTTGTATAGGCTCAAGCATGATTCATGTTGGCATGATTTGAAATTTTTAGTATTTATCATTCAAAGATAGAGTTTTGCACAATAATATTATTCAAATTATTACATATTATAAATGCATGATATAAGTACTTCCATAATATACTACAATAAAAAAAATCTATTAGCAACGATTATAAATGCTATTAATAGTTTAAAAAAATGCAACAAATATTTTACTAGAACTTTATGGCATTTTTTTAATGTATTGACTTAGAATGGTGTCAATGATTAATAGCTGATATTTTTAACAACTGTTAATAAAATCCATAGTTAATTCTCAGCATTTACTATAAGCATTGTATAAAAAATAAAAAATATTTTATGCTTCAGAAACTCGTGCCCTGATATTTAATTAGGGATCACTTGAACCCATATCCCATTAACTCATGCCCTTCTATTCAACCAAGCACGACTCTATCATCATAGAACCACTAAACATTATCAAAATAGTATTTATTATATTTATTCATAATTAATTCATTTTTATAAAAAAATACCCATTATTCTCTTATTTCTTATTTTAATAATTATTTTTCCTAAAAATACAATCCTTTTCTTACTATTAAAAAAAGAAAAATAAAATAACTTCATTTTATTCTTTATTATATTTCCAAAACTATTTATTTAAAATATTTAAAAATATTAATAACTTTAACATAACTCCATTTATGTATGATGTTTTTATACATAGCCGGTTCCAAATCTGGATAAAGGAAGAGGATTGTGATAGGTTGATGGTCAGTACAAAACTATAGTCACATCCTATGAATATAAATTTAATAGAAAAAATAATAAAGTTAGGATATTTTTCTGAAGTGACGCACTGTAGCTAGCCCCAATAGTTAGAATAACTTCAACATATTCCTATATTCATATATAATTTTTACTTACAAGTTTTTATATACATAATTTTATTTTAATTTATAATTTTTAATATCTTTTTGATACAAATTCTAGTAGCATTAGTAATTGAAAGTTTGGCTAAAATCAATAGGAAAAACAAAGATGAGTTACAAACTTCATAAATAATAACTTAGGATAAAGTGTTAGTTTTAACATTTTGAAATAGCACTAAACTAAAGTTGTGGTTTCTATGATTTCTCATAATTTATCATAATTGTGGGGCAAAGTGTTATTTATCAATATTTTTCAAAAAATAGCACCAAAATAATGCCACAAATTCTATAGTTTTCCATAATTTATCATAAATATAGGCAAAGTATCATGTTTTGGTATAATTTTTTTAAAATACCATTAAAATAATGCCACAAAATACGAATATGGTAGAAACATTTATAATAAAATATCACTTATTTTATAATATTATTTTAATAATGAAAAGTATTTAAGCCTAAATGCTATGAAAAAGAAAAAATAGCAACATAAAATAGCAAATGCTACTACAATTATGCCACTTATATATATATATATATATATATATATATATATATATATATAGTTTTATTGTAGTGAGAATACAATATATAATATTCTAGTTGGTAAACATATTCTTTAGATACTATGGAGTTGTAACTCTAATTTAGATTGAAGGTTACTAATTGAACATGTTAAATCCAACAAATACACTCCACTCAAAATAAATCCTTTCACATACCTAACAATTACAAATAATTTTTACCTGTCAAATCATAGCATCTTGAGTCCCTTAATAGATCAAAATATGTCATGAAAACCTATATTAAACTTTAAGCCAATTAACTACCAAAATTTCATGTAAGATACAAGTTTTATAATTAACAAAATAAAAATTTAAAAAATATGAAACTTGGTTAAAAATTGTTTAAATATATAAAGAGCTAAAATATTACTAGCTTTAACCAAATCAAGCAATCCCAATGAATCCACTAATTTTAGACTTAGACCTTTTTTTTATTTTTTTTTACAACAACAACATTCCTTGACTATCAAAATTTATATTTAAAAATTATAATACTAGTATTCTTGAAATCTCTTGAACATGATAATGTGATAGCTTCAAAGGTATGAACCATGTTGCCAGAATCCTAAGAGAGTTAACTAACAACATGGACTTAAACCTAGAGTTTTTTAACAAATCCACTTCACAATCACATTACTCCGACTAGTATGACAACCGAGCTATAAATTATCTCAATTAGCCTCTAGCTAAAAGCCAAGGCCTCAAATCCAATCTCTACTATATCAATGTGGTGGACCTTTCGCCCTAATCATGGATAGATTAGAGAGAACAAACTAACAAGAGAGAGAGAGAGAGAGAGAGAGAGAGAGAGAGAGAGAGAGAGGAACTTCTCCACAATTATTTTGGCAAAATAATGGAAGATGAAAGAGAGAAGGAAAGTGGGTAGATTGAGAGGATTTTAGGATTGGTGAAGGTGTGGGGCAAAAGAATGAAATTTAGATGTAGTTCATTAAGCACTATCTCACTTAACAAGCAATATCTAGAAAATCATCATTAAGTGAAAAACATCTAGTAAATACTTGCTGGTTGTTTGGTGAGATGATTATACATTTATCACTCATTAAGAGAGGGAATCAGATGGCAAGCCAACTGCAACTGAGTTTGTCCATAACAAAATCATGAGTCAATGAAGCAGAGAACGAGAGAGTTTTTCGTAACAAAATCATGAGTCGGCGAAGCAGGTAACGAGAGAGTTGACAATACATAAAACCCATTAGAGAATATATATGTATGTATGTATGTATGTATGTATGTATGTAGATGGTCTGTACAACATAAATATGAGTTATCCTTTATATATAAACTTAATTTAGTTTTCAAATCCTCGCAGTTTAGATGATAAATCACCTTAGTTCATGCGGGAGTCCACATCTTCAAATGGTTCGAGTCAAATCAGTGACCAAAGTTAGCAAAGCAAGTTCAAAATGCAACAAACATATCATGAGACCATGCAATAAAATCAACCCACTGCAAAAGAAATTCTTCTTCCACCTTACGCATTGAAATTGGTGGAAACCAAAAGGCATTTTATACAATACATCCCACAGATAGAAGAATCCCCAAGAAGTTTCATTTTGATCCTCTATGGAAATCCTGAAAAAGAAAATAATGGACATCGAACCCTAAAGAGTCAACTATTGCTTCCAAGACCTGAGGACATGCAGCAAAGCAACGCAGAGAAAAGAAGGCCAGTGAGTGCAGAGCTCAATATGAACCTCGCTCGATTTCTACATCAACCTGCCCTCGACTACGATAAAGCCCGAGTTGATGGATGGCTCTGGGTAGCAACACTTTGAGGGGAGCATGCTGCGCCACCGCACTGCGACTGATCGAGTCGAGAGCTCCCAACACCTTGGCCCGTTCGAGAGCTTCGCTGCTGGGCACATGCAACGCGAGGTAGCAGAGAAGAACCAGCCCCGGCAGCTGCGTCTTCTTCCCCGGCCGCAGCAGGCTCATCAACGGCGGCACCCCGCCGAAGTCCACGATGGCCTGGGAGTGCTCCACGCAGAGGTGGTTCTCAGGGGTGGCAAACTTCCCCAGCGCAACGGCCGCCTCGGCCGCCACGTCTGGGTTCGGGTTCCCGAGCTGCGCGACGAGAGGCTGCAGCACCCGGGACTCCCGCGCCGAGAAAGTCCGCGCCAGCGATCCCACAGACTGGATGGCCAGGATCTGAAGCAACGACAAGCTGCCCTTCTGCACCACTCTCAGGAGCTGCTCCACGACCAGCTTGGTGGCCAGGGAGTTCTTCTTGAAGGCCGAGCGACGGAGGTCGGCGTCGAATTCGGCGGCGGCGGCAATTTCCATCACGGTCATCAGGCAGTGGAGCTGGAGCTCGTCGTTCTCCCGCTCGATTAGCTTGGACAGGAAGAGCAGCCCCTTGGCCTCGGAGATCTTGCGGCTGTTGTATACGCAGTTCCGGGAGAGCATCCACAGGGCCTCGGCGCACGCCACCTTGAGCTGGAGATTCACCT